>KK499928.1:331435-471893 GCA_000688715.1 Glossina pallidipes | reverse complement strand
TCTCTCTCTCTCTCTCTCTCTCTCTCTCTCTCTCTCTCTCTCTCCACCCTCTCTCTCCACCCTCTCTCTCCCTCTCCCTCTCTCTCTCTCTTTCTCTCTCTCTGTCTCTCTCTCTCTCTCTCTCTCTCTCTCTCTCTCTCTCTCTGTATGTTTCGAATGGATATCTTTGGCATTTAGAAACGAAACGGTAAATACGGAGTACTTACCAGTCGACTCTTCTTTTACGTAAGCCTTGTTTGGTTGTAAGGATTTTGCAATCAGAAAATTATAAATGACGTTTCCTTCCGTTTTTATGCCCATTATATGGGTATGAAGGGCATATTAATTTTGTGAAAACGTTTGCAACGGCCTGAACGAAACTTCGGAGACCCCATAGAGTGTACATATCCTTGACCAGTAGCTATTCTGAATGCTTAAAAACATGTTCGCTCGGCCGTCTGTCTGTCTGTCTATGTCAGTTGCAGATATTTTCCTGGCTGTAAAACTTAAGCTATGGACTTCCGACATCGCAGAAATTTTTGCCGTTCTTGCACGCAGGTTGGTATTGAAATTTGGATCAAATCGGTCCAAGGATGCCTTTTTTTGCAACGAAATAAAAAATTGGTTTTTTCTTCATTACTCATAAATTACAGCACGTAAATCTGCAAAAGTTTGACCATATATTCTACGGGCGATGGTGTAGTAAATCAACAAAAATGAAAAAATCGGCCACGCCTACGGAATTTTTTAATGAGTTATAGTTTCCAAATTTTTTCCCAACTTTTATGATGCACAGAAACAAGATTCAAAAACCCATTAATTCGGAATGCACTTAAACATGTCCGCCTTTCCATCTGTCCATCTGGCCGTCTGCGCACCTATGTAATGTCTACACATCATCATTCTCTCGTTCGCAAAAGTGAAGACTTCGCCTAAAAATTTGAAAACCAATTTCAAAATGACACAAAGTTTTCAAAGACCTACCTTCTACCATGCCCACAGGTCTGTGCAACAAAAACCAAGAACACTTTTGTTTTCCGTCTTTCTTGTTTGTTACTCATAGTGTACAACACTCACACTATATAAATATTCTAAAAATAGAGAAAATCAACCGCGCCCATCCAATATTAGGATCACAGCGATGGGTGTAAAAGATTTTCTCACGACCGAACATAAGTTTCTTACTTGTTTTTCCTTGGCACAATACGATGAGTTTTCGAAGGAAATCTTAAATCTTCAACATTCATTCACTTCACGTGTTACGCTCAATGTGAGCAAAAAACAATCCAAGCTGGTACTTGGCCTATTTTAAGTGAGAGTTCGGCTTCCATAAAAAGATTACTTGGATATTAAACGGTAGCCTGGAACTCTTCTTAATTGGTGTCTAGATACACATAATACATATATATATATATATATATATATATCCTGTATATCGCAAGTAAATTAACGCACAGCTTCAACGAGGATAAAAATTACAAACTTCATGATAGCCATGCCCAATTCTTTCATCTGTTTATTTAACCTAACATTTAAGCGCATTACAATGCGAATTTCATGCCTCTTGCTCCATACGTTAAATGCGCACGGATAGAAGGACTGCTTTTTTGCAATGTCGTACTGCTTTTGATCTTTATTTTATGTGATCTTTTGCGAATAAAGTCTACAACTAGTGTTAGTAATAAAATAGGTAACTAAAATTATTGGTGTTCTAATTGTTCCTCTGTTCATTCGTGTTCCTCTTTCTATTCACTTAATTTTGCTACAGTTGTTAGTATCGAAAAGAAAAAAATCGGAAAACAAAATAGTGTAACATTTTAGATATCGCTTACGCGTAGGCACGTGGCTCAAGAGAAATTTGAAATCCATTTGCTAACTTCAAAATGATATCACCTTGTAATCTAAAGTCTTTGTCGGTACGACTCGAGAAGACCTTATATTTGCGAATAATGGTTGAAAGTAAAACTTTCAGTTGCAACATAGCGAACTTGCGACCGACGCAACTGCGCGGCCCAGCACTGAACGGTATAAAACTGTAATAATGCCTTTGAGCGGTGCGCTCCGGTAAAAATCTGTCGGGATCGAATTTATCGGGATCGGGATAGACACTGGCCCTTCGATGAATGATAAATTGGCTTATTAGAACGGTGGTGCCTTTCGGTACGATGTAGGGCGCCGACGCCAGTTTAACATCCTCCTCAGCTTTGCGAGCAATTAGCGGTACGGGCGGGAATAACCGAAGAGTTTCACATATTACGCGTTCCAAATAATTCATTTGCAAGGTATCGGCAAACGTACAATCGCGCTGCATATCATGACCGAAAATAGCTTCCTGCTCTTCAACTACCCGCTGTTGGATATCTTGATGGATACCAAGCATGCAAAGGGCAAAACTAGAACCAGCAGCCGTCGTATCATGCCCCTGAAAAGAGTGTAATGTGTTACCCTTAGCACACAGTCACATTTACGAACAATATGAACATTTTACACTTACTTCAAACATAATCGTGTTCACTTCATCCCTAATATCTTTGTCGGTCCACGTAATATTTGGGTTTTTTTCCATTTCCATCATTGCATCTAATAAAGCCAAACGTTTCTTCTCACCGACATCGTTCTCGTCAATTTCATCCAAATCGTCGCGCAAGCCTTCCTTCTTCTCTTTTATCGTCTTCTTACCCGATACGGCAGCAACCTTATCAATAACTGCTCTCTCGTCAGCATTAAAATTGCTTTTACGTTCTTCAACAACTTTCTGCGTCATACCTAATATTATGTTCATTAATTTGTTATCTTTCTGCCGCATATTCGTCCACCTGTATAAAGCATCCATGCGATACATCATTTTAACCTGGCGATTATGTATGATATCACACATATCCATAACAGCCTGAGCATATTCGGCGCTCGTCTTCATTTCGGGTTGTGTTTTCACGCCCATGGCGGTAGTTAATAAAATATTAACTGTTGTCTCGGACATGTATTTATGACAATCAAAATCTTTGCCAACTTTAGCAAACAGACGATCACATACGGCTTTAGAGTGTTGAACGAAAGTTGGAACAAAACTCTTTAGTATGCTCTGGTGAAAAGTGGGAGCAATCATTTTACGATGATGACGCCAATGATGACCTTTCGATACTAACAAGCCATCGCCGAACCATGGATGAAAGAAACGATATTCTACGGACTTTTCCAAATGCTTTTGCCCACTTAAAAATATTTCCACATCAACCGGATTACTAATCGCTACGACATTAATATGAGCCAAGGAGAAACGTAAAGTGTCGCCTCCTTCTCGCATTAGGTCGACGAAAATGTCAAGCACTTCTGGATTATTTCGAAGCAGGACAATATGACCATGTCCAACAACAGGATATTCCTTCACTGTTGGCATATTCTTCAGTAATCTATATGCGCGGGTATTACGGCGCCAGTAATCGTATAGGGCAAGGGTAAGAACTAAACCAAATGCTGCCGTCAAAAGCGAATTGAAGATAGAGCTCGACGCAAAGGATTGATTGAAGGCCACATTCTCCTGTACAGTGTCGTTAAGTATATCCATAGACATGTTGTTATTTCTATTTCAATTTTGTCCCTAATTTTAATTGCGTTACAAATTTTCACCGTATTAAACTATGTGCCCCGATTGCTTGTATTATTCAACAGAGGTCTTGGTTGAAACTGACACGTAGCCGCTAGCCATGTAAATTGTTATATTAATTTCAACAACCAAGAATTGCATAAATTATTTGCTTTTTTTCTTCTTTTTCATTCTTTTTTCATTTTAATTAAGCCCTTTGTCAGTGTATGGATTGTACAAAGTGCTGTAATGAATTAGCAAAAGCAAGCACACTCTCAATGAATATTTATGAGGAGAAGTAAGGAAAGAGCCGAAATTCCCTGCAACATGAAACGTGAATGTACTTTGCTCTATCTGAGCTAAATTAAAATTACGATCCATCAAAATATTACAAATTATCAGGAGTTTGTACAAATTAGTTCGATTCGTACTAATTAACGAAAGTACTGACCATTTTTGCTGCCTACTACTTTCTGCCATCTCTGGCAATTTTCAAATTCCATTTCGAAGCAATGTCTCGCAATGTTTCGGTCATCTATCCGAATCCTGGTTAATCGGAAGCAATAATATCTTCCTGATAAAAGCGGGATAACACATTCCAGGTTCGAACTGGATATCAAAGCTTTTCGAATATCTCGCCAACATTTTGTACCAATCGTATCAGTGTTTGTTGGTAGAGTTTCTTAGCGGTAGATGATTCTGTTTACAATAAACTGCACTCCGTCGATCCCATATCTTTTCAGCTTTATCGCCCGTATTCTCGCTTCATCTACGCCGCATTACGGTTACTTGTGCCTTGGACATAGTAACACGTACGCTGTTCAATACTCGTAAGTTATCACAAGGTTATCCTTCGAATTAGTCAGGAAAAACAATACTGCATGAGAACTCTTGTAAATAGTTGTCTGGACTGCAGACCCTAACAAAATTTCAAGCAGCAATAGAAATATTGGGAAGAGTTTAGTTTTATCAAAAAAATTGAATTTTTTGGTTGGTTTTTTTGGCTGATTTAGTCTTAACATCGAACTGAGTTAGAAGGGTACATGGGCTTTGAAGATTTGTGATTTGCTTGAAGCAAACGCGAACGCATAAGACGCATGACAATCCATAGACACATTCGTCTTTCATGATCGCTCCGTAATATTAAAATAAAATTACAAGGTAAGGAAAGGAAAGTACCAAAGTATTAATGGATTTTAGACCGATGTCATTTCGCACGTTTGGAACGTTTTTCTCGCACTCGATCCTTGATGTAGTTTTCAAAACATCAAGAAATAGAAGATCCCTGTTACCCTTTGATCTTAGTAAGAAAAGTAAGTTTTATCAAAATTTTCGCTTCAGAAAAAGCAGATAAGAAGTTCCGACCCTTGGAAAGAAAGACTTTTCTTCGGAAATTTTCATTCTGCTTCTTAGATTAAGAAAAGCATGGAACAATAAGTAGTAACCCAAAAAAAAGGTTACTAATAAAAAGTAAAACAAAACAGTCAGGACTGTGAAGTGCTAAATATATTTCAGAAGTACAGAAGTATTGCGAAAAGTCGGAAAAATAATTGTGCGTTTGCATGTGTATTCGGGTTTGTCTACGCGAAGTCAGAGAGCAAAAATAGTAAACCCATCGCATAAAGGGGAATTATTCTGTAAATAGGAAGTCGCATCAAATTTTTATCAAACATATGCTACGGATGAAATCCATCTGCGTACATATGCCCGTTTAGAAGCGTATATATATATATGTATATATATATATATATAAATAAATTTCAACCTATATATAGATATATGCACATGTATATATATATATATGTATATATATAGCAGACATATATTGGCGAAATTGACAACACTATCATCCGCACTACCCGAATATTAATCGTGATACCGTGTCGCCACTATATACCATCGATATCGAGAAAATGAAGACATTTGCGAGAATTCGCTTTGGATATACTGCCAAAATTCGAAGACTCGTAAGAAAGTAGATACCCCGGGAGCATAATGTCAATGGTAGTCTGTAGATAGTCAAAATAAATATGTAAATAATATAATAACTCTCTGGCAGTTTTCTGTTGCCATTAAATTTGTTTTCCAAATAAGGAGTAGTGAGAGACTTGGCCCCTGTTTCTTATAATTCATATTTTCAAGTTTGCGGCTGCGATAACTACAAATAGGAAGGGGAACCAAACGTTCCCTTTTGGTGGAAACAGGTATATGCCGGCGGTATATCGGGGGCTAGAACAGGTATTAAAAACTTGTTTATAGACATTTGAAAGTCTTCTCAAGTAAATAAAACTCAACAACCCATTTTGGAATATTGCAATTGAATATTTGAAAGGATCATAATGATGTCGTCGGCACTTCTAGTGTTGTCAGAGAGAGAGAGAGGGTTCTGTGTCCACAGAATTTTCATATCCTTAGAGTTTTTCCTAATGTGATAAAATTAAAGAAACTTAAGCTAGTTTTGATTGAAGAAGCAGTAAGCTATGAAAGATTTCATGGTGATGAATGAATGTTTGTGTACGTCTGTCCAACCTGCAGCAACGGTGATCTTGAACTTGGGCTAGGGATTTCGCCCGTCGTCATGTAGGGAATGCTTGCAAAAATGCTTCGATCTAATCCATATGCGACACAGTTTACTCTTGGAATAAAGCAGGGCAGCGTAACAAATGTGATCGAAATATGTCGAAAATTGCAATGCAGTTGAACACAAAAATATATCGATAGATAGACAGAGAGATAGGCGAGTTTAAATCGATTCAAAAAATGATCGCAAATTTATTCATATAATAAGAAGTGCATCCATCTCAAGTCCGCACGAATTCAATATGCTCTGTATCGCAAAATTTCATCTTCTTTCGCATATTGCGGAATTTTTGTCTTTAATGATCGGCTTAGGTGCGTCAATTGTTATCGATAGCGTTCCACATTAAGTAGTAGTAGCTTTATTTTATTGAAGCAATACCTAGGTCAGAATACTCAGCTGACTCCATCAGAGCACTAGTTGAACGACATGAACACTTTACTTTGCCATCGATCAATGAGCGAGACAGATAGCTTATCCGGTATCGTCAAGCCTAAAGATGATACTTTTTATAAAGCCGGGTTAGTTTCAAGAAGAGCTTCGTTCAATTCACAAATCACGTCATATATGAATCACTGTTTCTCAACTACCAATAACTAAGCAGTGCATTTGCTTACACCTACCTACCGATTGATCACTCTCTTTGAAGTGATCCACTTATGTCGCAACGAAATTTTCAATTTCAATTCATCTATAGAAAGCATTAACACGAATACAGTCGCCATTATAATGCTTTTGTTCCAGTCACAATTTATTTACGACATTTCAATGCTTACTTACGTCAGGGTGAAAATTCGAACCTTAAGTTTCAACTCTTAGCTTGATAGCCATAGATAGAAATGCTGCTGGCCTTTATACACAACAACCAGATATCTATCTACTTGAGACTGTACATGTAAGGATTCTTCCGGTATCAGATAGAAGGAGGAGGAAAAAGAGGAACATTCACTCTCATCCGCCAAATAAACAAGTGCTTCTTGAAGTTCTTAACAAAGGCAAAGAACAAAAAAAAGGTTCATAACCTTTACGAAAGCATTCATAAAACATTAAAGAAGCAAAAAAAAAAAAAAAAAAACTCACTTGTTGTGATAAAGAGAAAATGTCAAAATTGAGATTAAGCAACGGAAATGGTATTGTGTGCGAGAAGAAAAGATTTCGTTTTCATTTCCATTACCATTCGCGACTTAAATTAAATCGAAACCGCAAACAATGCCATTTTGCATATAGCGCACTTCCAAAAGATTCCTATTCTCGGCAACCTCAACAAAGAAACCTTTCTATTATCGCAATGACTTTATACCCCTTAATGTAATGTAATGTACTTAGAATAGATATCAAAAGCAAGGCAGATATTTAGAATATTAACGAATGAATGTTCTCTTGTACTATATAACACCTGGTAGAGGTTTGAAATTTAATCTAAACACGTGCTTGCTTTAGAAGCGATAATGTGCTCTTCAAAGGTAAAGTTATAAGCAACCAAAGGCTGAGACCTTAATGTATTTGAATTAATTATGTTACGTAAATCGTGGAGTTGAATGCCATCGAAAGAACATTTGGATTACATAACTTGCAGAACACAATTCTCCGTTAATTCCTCAAATTAAACGTTACAGCATATGTCTCGCATGATCGTAGCTCAGTCGGCGCTCAGTCAGTGAAAGCATAACACTTAGCGATTCGGCACACACCCGCTAAACTGCAGCCACACCCTTCCTATCTTCTTCTCCTTTCTGGCTTTTTCCTGCCCATCATCGTGTTACACGGATAGGGGACATCCCCTTATTAAAAAAAAAAAAAATGTGGGAGCGAAAGCTTCTTGCTAGAGTCGGAGATACCCATGGGTGACGAAAGTAGGACTAAAACTCTCAACACACTCGAGTATCAGCGTAATATTGCCTGTGTGATGGTTATGTATAAGTGCATCGAGGTCAAGTTTTCTACAAAGATAAAAGAGGTATGATCACCAATTAAATCCTTGACCAGGACCATAAGGCTTTATTAGCGTTTCACCCGACTCGTCCTGTAGTTGCCTGCATATTGTACATTTGTACATAGTATTGACACACTACCGCAACTTGTTATCCTTTAATCACACTGCCGCCTCTGAAATAATCTACCAGCAGTACTCTGGTGTTTCCACTTTTAACTTAAACGTACACAAGCACTACTCCCTGTTTCTATTCCTCTCTACTTATAAACTTTCCTTACAACGATCGCGAGTGGCTGGTCGTATACAGAAAAGGGGAAGAAGGGAAAAAAGTGGTCTTGATTTCTGAGAAGACCTGCAGCAAAATAAATTTAAATTTTCGCACAATTTATTGGCGATAAATATGGCTACGAAGGTAGATCGTATAAAATAGAACTTTTATCAGTCGAAAAATTTAAACAACTAACTCAGTTGTAAATGCAAAGAAAATCCTTGAAAAAGTAAAATCAATACGAAAGCTGTAATGCCAGCATTCGATTTTAGAATACTGCTTCCACTAAGATATGCTTTAAAGCAAAAAGCTGACCTTTTGCAAGGACTATAGTGTGGTTGAACAGATTTTGACTGAGTTTCCACCAAAAGAACAAACTCAAAATAGAACCATTAAAGCCAATCGTTCAACGAACACTGTCCTTAACAACGAATACAGGATTAGTTGGTATAATTCGAGTGCAAGAGAAAAAAATGTTTTTTTAAAAGAAATTCCCAATGTCGCGCATTCTTTTGGGAACACCTAGACTATCTGAAAATGCAACGAAATGTGTTATTTGGAAAAGTATAGAAGTATAGCGCATTCGTTGGAAAAAATAAATTGGAAGAAAATCACTATTACAATATGTTCGAAGAGGTACACTTAGTTCTGCACATGGTTATGAGCCATTTCTTCTTAACTAACGAAGAAAACTCCTGACTAAGCATTTGTAAGAGAGTGTAGCAAGACAGGACAAGTACGTTTGCTAAGTCTTTTCCTACAGACCATTTTGCGCCCTGATGTGAATGTAAATCGAAAATAAACCTTTATAAACGCGTTTACCTTAATCATTGCCTTTCCGCAAAGAAAGTAAATCTTGGCATAGTTTTAGGCAGAACGATTCTTTTGTCAACATTTGAATTTCCGCATTGTTCCATTCCATTATTGCGCTTAACCTACATTTCTTAAATGCCTCATGCAATTCCCTCCTATATATCTACATAACGGCCGTTCTGTTTTTCTTTTTCTAATGAGAATAAGTAAAGCAAGGAAACATCATTGTCTCCTCTAAAAGCATTCCAATCTTTACATAAATATTCAAATAGGTCTTTAAAGCAACGCAACTTATAGAAAGAAAAAGTCTAAAAACTTCATTCACAGATTCTCATTTCATGACATGATCAAAATATAAAATTATCTTTAAATTACTCACCTTTGATTATTTTATAAAATTCGAAGATATTTCAAAAGTCGTCCATGGTAATTTATTCTTAAGCACATCCCGACACGTATGATTATCAGAAATTAAATTAAACAGCATTAAAAGAACACAAATTAAAGAGGAAAAGATACCGTCTTAATGGCAATTTTTTTTTTCATTTCTTTAGACCAAACGTGGATCACAAAACAAAAGTGCTTTCATTCGATTTTATTGGTTTTTTTTTTAAACATCTAAATAAATGATCAAACTAAATTTTTCACGAAGAACATGAATTTAAAAACAATCGATCGGCGTAGCCGAAACCACATGTACGGGAAAACATGGATAAGCTTGCTTATTAAAATAGCAAGAAGAAAATTTCGGAAAGCTCACATACATGGTGCGAATCAGCGCGATATGGGCTCATGATCTTTTAAAGTGAATAAATTAATATAAACCGAACTTTGGAAAAATTCTATCCGAATAGTTATATAATAAATATTAATCCGATAAGAAAGTTTTTGATTAATTTTACATTCTTTGCTGTTCAACTTCAATTATTTGTAAATTACATACTTACGATCAAAAGACTCCGAAAAAATTGATGAAATATCAGTGTTGTAAAACGAAAAACTAATAAAAAAGTGTTACCAAATCGTTTATATATTTTTTTAATATTCAAATGTATTTTTTTAATATTCCTTGCAATTTGGAGTTGACCAGCAATTTTTTATTGATAGCTAAGCCTTTGCCAATTTCAAAGCAATTTAAGGGCTGTAATTTTCGAATACGACACTCGCTTGATAACCCTCTCTTTGCTCCAGCTGATAATGACGAAATATAACAAATTCAAGTAATTAATTCGTTATATTCTATTGCATTATTCAACCTCTACTTGGTTTAGGTCTTAGATCCTCATCGATTCTTACATATACTTTTCTACATCTTAGACACATTGAAAAACCCAAGCGCGTAATCATGGAAGAAGGTAATTGTCGAAGTGATTATCGCCTGGTTTTTTCTAGAAGACGACTGATTATCGCCAAGAGCCTAACCAAGTACCATCGCCAGCTTTCCAATACTTCCCCTCGAATTTTCCGCTTCAATACATTAGTAAGCGAGAGACACTTAAAAAATGCGAACCAAATTGGTGTTTATTTGTTTACAAGCATGCAAAATGAAAGAAATAGAAAATTATGTAAGATTTTTTGTTATTTTGTATTATTTAATTTAGCTCGATAAAAAAAAAAAAATTGTACTTTGTTTTTCTTTTACTCAACTAAACACAAAAGAAGAAAAGGCAATACTGGTTCATCGTATTGCATCTTTGCACAACACTGGTACGTACAACACAAGTGCAGTAATTGTTTTAACGTTTAAAGTCTTTCAAATATTTTTTAAAAAATTTTAAAACTATAGAAAAGAATGTAAATGAATGCAGTGTAAAAATAAAAATTTGTGAAATTCTACTTTTGCATTGAAATAAATTGTACTTGTCTTTTTTTCCTTTTTGTAAAGCCAGTAAGGGCCACTAAAGAGTAGAACGGATAGAAAGATTAGTATAATCTACACACTTCCGATATTAATCCGTGGGCGAGCCAAAGCTGAACAAAACTACGTTAGCATTGATAAATAAAATTTAAATTTAACACTGGAACTACCGAGGAAGTCATTTTGATCCTTTTTAATCTTCGATCCTCAGAAAAACGTTTATAAAGCACGTATTGTTAGAAAGTTTTTGGGTATTTTTATTTATATGAAAAGACCTTTAAATGCGCATAATCACTTTTTTCCTGACCAGTCTACTTTTTGAGATGCTGATGGCATATACCCATTTCTACCAAAAGGAATCATTTTGATCCCCTATTTTTGTCGTAAAAATGAAAATAGCAATCCGAAATTTGATATAAGAATACCTTGATCGATTAAGAATGTGAGGTTAAAAACTGGGTGGGCCTTTTCTACTCGCCTGCAGTATGGAAGAAACGGGAACAACATCGAAGAAACGCCCACATCTTCAAAGCTGAACGTATCGTTCTTGTTGCTCAAATGTTTTAGCAATCTTTTACGCCGCAATCTAATGAAATTGTTGAATATATAAAAAGTGAATAAAAACAAACAACAAAGTTTTCATATACGCCTACATTTGCTTATTTCCCATAAGATAACGCAAAACCATTGGAATTATTTTTTCTTTCACTATTTCGTAATCATTCCGTTTAGATGTTTTCTTTAATTCGTAAAAATTTTCTTTTTAAACAGTTGCATTATACTCTGCTACATTAATAAAAAATTTCAGATGATTGTTTTCAATATCGCCGAATTTATGATTAATCATTAAAATACCAAAAACTCGCAATAGTTCACAACAACGATTTGTTACTCAGAATACCTCTCCTAGTCTTGTATACTGCAACTTATTTTATTATTATGTTTATATAGGGAGCTAAACACAACGATTGCGTTATGCGTGGTGCATGGCGCACGAACTATTGAAGTAAAATTGATTGTGATGAACATATGGCTTGTGCTGCGTTGTGCGTGAAAGCAAATTTTTAAAATTTTGTTTGCGCACCTTTTGACAATCAAAACAGTGAAATATTTGCAGTTGTTTTTTGCATTTACTAAACAAGTTTCATAGCAACAACAAGGACTAACCAAGAGAGAAAAAATGAAATTAAATTATTTCAAATAATATTTTTCCCTTTTCTTTCATCTACTGCTTTAGAAAATCATTTTTAAAAAAAGTCTTCACTTTATTCATTTTACACTTCCTCATTAAAGTTTATGTAACCATAAGGCGACCATATGAATGCCCTTTAGCAACGCGCACAAGCTACGTGTTCGGTTAATTTTTGCATTATGTGTGTGCTCAGCACTTAAAAGTACTACTTTTGGATTTGCAGCATCTACTAAAAACAGGGATTAAAAATTTATATTACCGCAAATGTAGAATTATTAAAAATGTATTTGAAACCTTTATTTGTAGCTCATTGTTATTGAAATTCAAATAAATACTGAAATATTATGGCGGTAAGCAAAGCGGAGATTTTCTGAAAATACATAATCAAATACGTCCTAATTGTATTGACGTTCTAAGCAAATTTAGGTATGTGCATTTATGCTTTCGGCATTACATCAAAATGAATACAAAAATTTTCAGCATTGATTTAATGTAATGCATGTAATGAAACTCGCTCACAATAGTTTAACAGTTCCAAGCAGTGAGTTGGGATTTAGAAAAATAATCACCCAAGGAATGAAAATGCGTAAAATATCATAAGTAGTAAAAACACTATCTGACTTTGGAATATTTACCTTAGATGGGTATTTAATTCACCACTCCCTTTCATATCAAAATTAATTTACTTGTTTCGATTAATTAAAATATGACCATCTCTTGAAATCTAGTGAAGTTTTGTTAAGGTGTAGAAAAGTTCGCAGAAATTATTTTGCCATCAGTTTCAAGGTTTTTTAATCGATTTTTCCGCTTTTTTTTTTTAAGTGAAGGGCCGTATATGCAAAATCTCATTCGATTCCCATAATATAGCTAACAAGTGTTAAAAACTTGAAACAGTTTATATGTTTGTTCGCATTCGATGGGCATAATAAATATTCCGATCATATTTTTTCTTCTCTCACTTAACTTTATTAAGATTAGTTAAGAAACTTAAAACATCTTCTTTTTTACTGCCGTATAGCGTTCCATATAAATATCGTAACCTTCTAAATCGCTAAATTGTTTTGAATTAAATAAATTACCGTCAACGGCCAATATACTAATTTTTGAATCTTTGAGTATCCGTGGTGTGAAAGCTGTTACTTGCAAACAGTTCTCCTCTAAACGTAAAGTTTTCAGTTTTGGACATGCGGCCACTCCTTCAGATAAGTTTGATATTTGATTTTGATTCAGATTTAATTCCGTCACATGCAACGTAGCAATTTTGTTGGGTATAGAAGTGATTTTATTTCGTGATAAATCGAGAATGTCGAGGTGTTTAAGACCGCATAGCATTGTCGGAAATTCTTCAATTTGATTGTGGCTTAAATTCACGGTTTTTAAATTGGTGCAATTGGACAGTGAATCAGGTATCTTAGCAATCATGTTATCGTTCATTAGCATCACTTCTAATTTCATCAATTCGCCCAGTACTTGCGGTAGTTCTACTATTTGATTACCGCTCATATTGAGATGCTTTAGTAGCGTTAATCGACCAATTTCTTCGGGTATTCGTTCAAAGCGATTTTGTGACAAATCCAATGTTTTTAAAACATTTGGATACCCTTTGAGTTGAGGGGGAAAGTCTTGCAATCGCTGTAAAGAAATCTTCAAGATTCCAGTTTTCTGTGCCGTTTCCAAATGTTGCTTGATTTGCTTGTTCCCCATGTCTAGGGCACTTGATGACTCTTGAAGATATCAAATATATTTTTAGTATTTATATGTAGAAATTAAGAAAGTTTACACAAATAAATAGTTAATACTAATATTGGTATGTGTGAGTGTTCAAGTATTTTCTTTTTGTGACTTTACTTTTTTGCAACATTCTTCCTCTTTTTTTTTTTAACAGCTGTTTAAGTTCCTGTGAGAAAAGCTACCAGATTGTGAAAAAACGAATAATTTAGGAGAAATTAGATATAAATTAATTTTAAAAAAAAGATTTAAAAGTCGGAAAACTGTTTTAGATATGTTTTTATTGATTATATATTTCTATTATATATTTTTCTTGACATAGGCACATATGCACACCAATTATATACATATATGTATGTGTCAGAATACTGTGTTTTACTGTGTGGCGTAAGTTTTTTCATATTTGTTGTGTGCGTTGGCATTTTAGCGCATCAAGAGAAGAAAATATTAGTAAGATTTTGAATAGGAAACAAAAAACTAGAATGATACATAGTTTATTTATTGTTAATAATAGTGGGTAAGAATATTAAGTTTTGTTGAAAGCCAATGATTATAAACCAAAAGTTTCCTTTCTAAGTGATGTGTTCCTAGAGAAACATTGGCGTTCAGTTGTTTCTCGTTCTGTATGCGACTACTTTCTTGACGCGCAAAGGAATTCACCATATGTAATCTACTGTTATTTGCTTTTGGTTGCACCTAGTTTAACTGATTTCTTTACAGGATGTCCCTCCAGTTATATCGACACCACACTTCTATCTTATTACCGTGCAACGTAAAGGCATTTCGTTTGTAGCTGCTTGTAAGCAAGAAGTGCCACCTTTGTTTGTTATTGAATTTTTACATCGCGTTGCTGACACATTTGAAGATTATTTTAGTGATTGTTCGGAATCTATAATTAAAGAAAATTATGTAGTGGTATACGAATTACTGGACGAAATGTTGGATAATGGTTTTCCTTTGGCGACAGAAAGTAATATACTGAAAGAACTAATCAAACCGCCTAATATTTTAAGAACAATTGCTAATACGGTAACTGGAAAAAGCAAGTAAGTTTCAATTTAGTCGTGACTAGAATTCAGCAAGAAGCTATATTAAATCGTTATAGTGTTAGTACCACATTACCTTTGGGTCAGCTGTCTGCCATACCTTGGCGTCGAAGTGGTGTCCGTTATACCAATAATGAAGCATATTTCGATGTGATCGAAGAAGTGGATGCCATTATAGACAAATCTGGGTCCACTGTGTTTGCGGAAATTCAAGGCTATGTAAATTTTATAAACGAATTTTATATTAAGAAAACTTTGGTTATTTCTTCAATTTTATAGATTGATTGTTGCATTAAATTGTCGGGGATGCCTGACTTGACTTTATCGTTTATGAATCCGCGCCTATTCGACGATGTCTCTTTTCATCCTTGCGTGCGCTTTAAACGTTGGGAAGCTGAACGCTTGTTAAGTTTTATACCACCCGATGGTAATTTCCGTTTGATGTCGTATCACATTAGCTCTCAGTCTGTGGCCGCAATACCTGTTTATATTAGACATAATTTCTCGATAAAAACCGGCGAACAAGGACGCTTAGATTTGACCGTGGGTACCCGTACGGTTATGGGTCGTTCTGTAGACAAAGTAAAATTAGAACTAGCTATGCCGAAATGCGTATTAAACTGTATTTTAACTCCGAATCAAGGTAAATATGCTTTTGATTCGGTTACGAAAATTTTAACATGGGAAGTAGGACGTATTGATGTTACAAATTTACCAAACATACGAGGAACTGTAAGTACTTCTCAACTTATTTGATAGTAATAAACATCTTGAGCTTAATAATTATCTTGGTATAGGTTTCCATAACGCCCGGCAGTCCCAATTTAGATTCGAATCCTACCATAAATGTTCAGTTCACTATATCGCAAATGGCTGTGTCTGGCCTTAAAGTAAATCGCTTAGACATGTATGGTGAAAAGTATAAACCATTTAAAGGTGTTAAATACATAACAAAAGCTGGCAAATTCCAAGTACGAATGTAATGCAATTACGAAAATCACTTAAGAAATGCGAATTAACCTGAAAGAACATACATTTACAAGAACAAAAAGAAACGAAGAAGAGTTCATTTTTTATATACAATAAGAAAAGAAAAAAAAACTTATTTTTGAAAAGGTATATGTTTAGTTAATTAATTGCTTAACAATAGTAATATATTTACTTCTTTAGTTATAGAACTTCAAGATATTAAAATTTACACACGCAGACAAAAAAAAAAATAAGTAAAAGAAAAGTAAGGGGAGATTTAAGCTAAAAAAACTTACATATATTTCAAATAATTTTACCTAAATCTTATTAATTTTTCAAGGTAAGTTTTTAATAAAATTTTAAATATTATTTAGTAAAGCATCCATACATCCAATTTAATTTTGAACCGTTAGTACATTATTCTAGTAAAACAACTATTCTTGGTACTAGTGATGTACTCTTTCGCTTCATCCCATAGAAAATGAGTAACGCTTTAGGTATGCAATAAAGTTCCTAGTTGTTTCCGATCAATATAAAATTTAAAATTGCAATACAAATGCAAAAAATGCTTTATTCGAAGTATTGGTAACTGGCGTTTTAAGGCTATTTGCAAAAGAGAAGCCCTGGTTGAAGAGACAATAAGCTATCGAGTGTAATCAGCGTTAATCAAAAGGCTGCTGATAACATTGAGTAGGGTAATACATTCAAGGTTGGCAGTGTTAAAGTTCTCCCGGCAGTTTCTGCTATGGGGAAGCGAACGTTATTATGCTGAAAAACCCCAACAACATGAGCTTCGGCATATTTCTTTCGTTTTTCAGCTGAGTGGCATCAGTTGTTGTTGGTAGCATTCCGTAACGACGGTTTTGCTTCCTTGGAAGTATTCACAATCCAGCGCAGTCAGTTATCCCCCTAGATGAGACGGCCGCAGACATTCAACTTTATCGCCGATGTTAATAATTCGCCTCGCATGCATCATTATTATTTTCGCCTTGACTATCGCAAGTGCATTCATTGCTTATTACGCGGGACCAATATATTTCGAATTGCTTTCGTTTTTCCTTTCTTTTTTAAATACAAACCCCAATATATTCATTGTTGTATTATATAGTTTTACGTTATGATATTTGTTAGAATTATGACCGACTGTTGTTGCCAGATATCCATACGTCTCATTAGGATCACGAGAACATTAGACTGTTCGTGGCTTAAGTCTTTTGTTTTGTTCATAAACGATACATTTTAGGTAAGATGTGTCTAGTATTTTTTCTTAAATGCTCAACAACATAACTTCACAATTTCTACAGCTTTTAAAAGCCCATGACATGGTGTTCGCAAGAGAAAAATTTCCGAAAAGAAGAAGAATTCATAACGAATGCTATTAAAATTTGTAGTTTATCCATCAAATCATTACAATACAAGTGGTCCGGTTACTGTTCTCGGTAACAAACCATCGTTCGTTACGAAACACAAAACTCAATTTGTTTCGTATCGAGTTAGGCTTCTCTTTTGTTCGTGGAATTACGACGGAATATTTGTGATTTCATCAGTGTGTGTATAAGGAAATAACGCGAAAAAGAAGAAGAAAACCAAGTAAATAAGCCAACTACATATATATCTTGAAAAAAAATGGGGAAAACTTAAAATCTGTTAAACAGAAATGTTAAACAAAGGTTAATAAGTTGCATTAAATATATCACTTAACGATTTAAATTGTAGGGTTATGATCTTCATAATTTCCCTATTAAATTTTCCTCTCTACATATTGCTCAAATTTGCACTAAATATCACATATCCAGCTATCTATGTAGCTCCACTTCTTGTTGTGTTTAGTAGTTTTTTCGTTAATTTCACATTCATTTATCTGCTAATGTTTTATGGAACACTATCATCGAAACATCAGGATATCGAAAACAATTATTTACTTTTATTATATTTGCCAATATTTTGGAATTTCAGAGATTAAATGCTCTTTCTATGTCCATTAATGTCATCAACTATGTACCTTCCTAACTATGCATTATTTTCCTTTCCAACATGTAGCTTGATAGCTATTTTCCTTTAACGAGAGCATTTGATATGTATTTGCTCGACAAATGAAGAGCAGCACTCTAAACGCTCGTAAAACGCTTGCCATTTGACGAAGCAATTCTATCGCATATATTTAAAATTTAACAATAGTCTCATATAGCCCTATGAAAGCTATTGTTAAAGTCAAATCTGGTTTAAGAAGCACAGCATATGAAAAACAGGAGAAAGCAGTATCGCTGAAAATGTAGTCTTAAGTGGAAAGATAGTTATCTTATATCTACTCCTAAGAGTGGTAATAGACACCTAGTTGAGAATTATTGAGTCATCGAAAAGCTAGCTTTAATTGCGAAATTGTTTGAGTGAATCGTTGCCGGATATTTTTCTTGTGTGATTAAATCATACATTTCTCCGTATCAGCGTAGGTCTACCTTCGTGAAGCTTTTAGAACTGACGTACCTAATCTTTAAAGTCTTCTCTAGTGGGTTGCAGACGGATGTCGTCTACACGGACTTTAGTAAAGCCTGGGTCCTACCTTATTTGCACAATACATTAATGATCTAGTGTATGTTGTCGATTCATCTCGCATCTTGATGTACACAGACGATGTTAAACTGTTCGCCTAATTTAAGGCGGCTTATAAGTTTGGTAATCTCCCATTTGAATTGGGGAACATGGTCAAACGGTGTCCAATAAATTTCTTAAAAGTAAATTCAGACAAAAGTAAAAAGTTATCGTCCTCAAGAAGAATACATTATCGAGGCACATAAACTAAAGAACGTTGATGTGTTTCTCGACTTTGCGATGTTGTTTGATAGGAGACTGTATTTTAATTTACATATGGACCTCCGCATTAATAAAGCTAGATATGTACTAGAATGGTCTCGAGAATTTAATGGTCCATACATTACGAAGAGATTGGACATGATCTTGGTCATACCTACGCTGGAATAAGTTTCAGTAGTATGGTCGCCATCCAATCGGCATTACGTTGAATCAATTCAATCGGTCCAGAAACAGCTGTTACTTTTCGTCTTAAGTAATCTGCAGTGGGACTCCCATGCCTGAAAACAGATTACAATTAATAATAATGTTGCGTTCGTTTTAGGTATTAGCCTCTTAGTGAAGTTGATATTGATTGTAATGTTCCTATCCGTCCACTAAGGAACTATCAGTACTTAAAATACTGGACACGATTAAGAAATGTCTAAGCCATTTAGGGTTTTATTTAAAAGCTTGAGCAGACTCTCCTCATATAATAGAAAAATACCTTTTAACGCGGATGCCTTGCCGACGCCATACCTCTAGGTAATCCAATTAGTTAATAATCGGGTTTAGAGTTAACAAAACCCAAGAACGTTCGATTTGACTTGCCATGTTAAGGTTAGTTCGAGTGAGCTTTCGCAGATTTGCAGAAGCAACACGCCCAACTATGAACTATGAATTTTGAGTACCTCTTTTTCTCTCGTCCTGTTTTTTTTTTTTTATGTGTTTTGTTATTTTTGTTGCCTTCCGTATACTTTCCTTCGCGACACTTTTATTTCCTCAAGGAAAATAAGCAGATATTTGACCATGAAATCTACTGTACTGCACTTTCTCGACTCTTTTAAACTTGTTTTGCGTTTTGTATCCCTATTTTACTCATCTTTTTTTGTTTATTAGTGGCACCTGAAATTAGGTACTTACATATTGTCGTCGATCGGAGTAAAGAGGGAAAAGCTTGTTTTTTGCTGGAAGCGGTTTTGAGATGGTGTTTGTAATTCTAACTGACAAACGAGCATGAACGCATCGATTTCGTTTTTCACGCCAACCAAAAAGAATATAAATACTTTCTGGCGGCTAAGATGCATCATGCATATGCATTACATTCATCCGACTTCAGCAAATAGACAAACATATGCCCAATTTATGGTGTTCTCCGACTTGGTTTTTTTGGGAACGCTGGCAGGTCCTTACATTCTCCGACATGTGTTGATGTTCTGAGACGAGAAAAAAAGAAATCTCTTTCAAGGGGAAGCTTTCATTTTTTTGAAATAAATTCAGTTTTTTATTTATATATTTTTATATTCCGATAATTTCTATATGTAGTTTTTGTTCTAGGTATGGAATTTTGTTGTTTTCTTTTTTATTTAACTCAAATCGCAGGTGTTCATGATTCGATATAAGCTGGTATCAAATGTTCTCACGAGTTAAATGTTATTTAAACAACACGTGGAAGCCTCTCAATATATGATTTTGCTAATGCCCATAACTATCTCTGCATATTTTTATAAAAACCGGTTTGTCTTCTGCAGTTTATCTCATAAATCTCTGTTTATTGCATTTCGTATGTCCACGAATACATTTGTGGCTGTTAGCTCTTTATGAGGTGTAACACATTTTACGTTTTATTCGAAAATTGTATAAAATATTTAGTATAACAAAATACATTCATCCTGATTGCTACGTACGCTTCAGAGACTCACAGAGATATATTACATATATAAATACCATAAGTCAAAGTCCAAATTTATATATACATATATATATAATTCTACTTTAGGTATAAATATGTATCTGCAGATAGAAATATATTGAAAGTGCCGGTAACTGACTTGATTGCTATGTGTCCGCCCGTCTGTCCTCTATAGTCCTTTTAGACTTCATAATCATTTCAAAATCTTAAATGAAGATGTAAAGTTAGAGTCGTAGATTTTTGTGTATTATGTTCATAGGTTAAGCGTGGGAATGAACACAATCTGCCCATCCAAGCATATATATGATGTATAGACGTACCTGACACGTTCGATTTTCCTGAAATCTCCGCGTGAGAAAACGTTGCTTTTCAAAACGGAAAAGTTCCTATATGTCCGTCCGTCTCTCAGCAAAAGCAATCAAGGAACTCAATTTCAGCTTAGCTAACAATTTTTATCTCATTACGCATATGCTCTAGACCTGGCCCGTTCCGATTACCATATATCCAGATCGATGCAATTACATTCAGCAGGTCAGCGGTTCACAGAAGTTGAAAATATGCAAAAATGGGCCGATACCTATTTCGCCTCGATTATTACGCTATTTTTAAATAAAGTTGAATTTTATCAAAAAGCGGGACGAATTTATTTGCATACCCGATATTTGCTTATTAGAATAATCTAATAAATAGCTTTTGTCTGCCGACAAAAGCGCCGGAAAACTTTCCAATCGTTTTGAATTTCGCTTAAATATGTTAGGGATTCAATATTGTATAACTTGCTATTCTTTTATCCTATCGTCCCTAGTAGATGCAGACATGGATTCATGTTTTGGAGACATCACCAGTTATCTGTCATATCCTAAAGGAAAAATCATGATTGCGTTGTGAAAACTTTTTTAAATTTCTTCTTCCGTCCTTTTCCCAACATCAGATTAAGCTAATGAATAAAGCAATTTCAAGCTTAAATATGAGCGATCCAATGCTTTAGCGCTGTTTGTTTGTTGTTTGTAAAAATCATTCCATTGAAGAAGTTTGTACGTTTGTTCTTTTTTTGTTATTTTTTTTTTCCTATCTATAATCCGTATTGGAAACTACCGGCTGTTGCTGTCGCTGTTAAACTCCAAAGAAAATCTCATAAAAAGCAGAAGAAGAGATGCGAATTTACATTCGTACGACATATTTCTCTGTCGCCTTAATTAAAAGATAACTTAATGCCAACAAAATCTCAACGTAAAGTGTAATTTCCGTTATGCATGGACAATGCAGAAGACGAGCATTGGCATAAACAACGTTTCTCTAAGTTAAAGCAAGATTTGTCAAGGCCCTCACTGAAGCATTCTTCTGAAATCTGCAAGCAGATGATAATCGGTACAGGCCGTTATGGAGAACACCGTACGATGGGCAACAATTTGAAGCTTAATTCGTTCAATTTTACCTTTGTAGCGATTAACCTACGATCCTGTCCTTTTGTTCAATTTGTTCTTACCCACATATTCATGCAAGACTCCCTTTTGATATGTTTGTAGCGAATCATTTTCAGACCTTTTTTCTTCTCGTTTTCCGATATAGCGCATCTCTGTTGGGCATCTACCGCGTTCAGAGCCATGGATATCCATAGGATCTCGTTTAAAGGCAGCGTACCACCGATAAGTTGCTGCTTTCGATGGGGAAATTTTGTCATAACACCTTTCGGGCCAAGGTTAAATTTGAACGATTTTTTTTTGTTTTCTATCAAAATGGACAAAATTCGAACGCTTGCATAATTTTGAGAGAAGCGTCCGTCACTATAGAGCCATTGTAACTAGTAGGTGTGATAGATGAATGAAATGAAATGAAATTTTGACAAACGTCTTGTGACGACTGAAGGCTGAAGTAATATGGATTTTTGCCAGTTCCGGGAATAATTGATCGACGTGTCATACCTGTTCAATGGTGGCACATGGCACATGATTCATGCTGAAAAGTGTTTCATGGCACTTATGCTTGCAGCATAACCGAAGAGATTGAAAGAAAAACTTTATTCATTATTCTAAACAAAAGTGTTCGCATAATTTAAATGAAATGCAATAACAATTATTTATTAATTGATCATTACAGTTTTAACATTGAGTCCGTTTATCTAGCCTTTTATTATCGTTTGGTAAGTGTTGAAACGTAGTTAGCCCGTGTTACACGCGATTTTAAAAACGTTCCACATTTCTTTACATGTGTATATGCAAGCATTTCATTGCTACACTCGTTGTTGTTATTCGAAAATGACAATAGTCGATTAAATCGAACTACTATAAGGCATTACTTACTTAATTATTGAAGGTCTTTCTCACCTACTCATTACTGATTAAATGTTGAGTCGCCGTATATGATTTAGCGCATCATTCAATAAGTCCCCTGTCTATGGATATACATGTGGATGTGAGGTACAGGGATAGTATCGACACTGTCACCGGGTACTTGTCAAAATTGCATTACATTTTGACAATTACTTTACAGATGACACTTGTTTTGGTGACGTCACGTATTTCTAATTTTCAAAAGAAGTGGAAAATCAAAGTTTACTTTGTTGCTTTTTGATTTGAAAGAATGTCGATCAGAATTTGGGTTGGTAGGACTCTTGTTTGTTGAACAAATAAATTTTTGTGTAATTTTCGAATTTTAAACACAGTCGTATGGACACCTATGTCGCTTACCGCTGCGATCGCTCGAATTCGTTAGTTGTTCCGGGCAAATCAAAAAAAGTACACAAAATCCGAAAAATGAAAATGCGTAAGAGAGCTGATACCGTAAAGATATTAGAAAGCAGTATATTTACTACTTTACATGAAGATTTGTTCATGAAAAAGCTCTATGAGAAATGGGCGCCACACTTGTTCGCTTTTGATAGCTTCCAATGGCGTTCGTCTTTGGGCCAAAGCACGTCAGTGAATCAAACCAAATTTCATCAAAATAATTCGAAAAGTGCGACCTACATATAGGCTAAACACAAGAATGCATGGACAGACGGACGGACAGTGACACTGAATCGATCGGTGTAATAAAAGGTGAGTTTATCTCTTTATTTATTTATTTTGGGTGTTACAACCGTCCGCACAAACCTAATATACCCTGTAGGGTATAAAAATACGTGGACACACATTAGACGAGACAGATAAGCCAAATCGTTGCGGCTTAACAATATATGAGTTTATCACGGCGTGCGCTTGCCGACAAATTTAATATACCTCTCAGAACAAGCGGTTTAAGCTGGAATCGAGTCTAAAAAAGGAGCAAGTACATCCAACGTCATATAAAAGGGTTATTTAAAGTTTGTTCTACATGCTCCCATATAGTATAGAATGTAAGTAGGGCGAATTTAAAAAGAAACCATTTTTTTTTCTTCTCTGACTCGATTTGAATGAAACGGTGCTTCTGCACTTTCTATTTGATTTGTTGTTGTTTTTTTTTTTTTTTTTTGTTACATGTATTGAAATAATCATGTAGGGTATAAAATCTTAATTTTGTTAATTATATAAAGATTTCTTTATTTGCTTACAATGACAGATACGAGATAATATCATTCTTGAAATGTTTTAATATCTCGCTCAATGCCTTTACACTTTTTTAGACTTCTTAAGAGCAGTGGTCGTCCTGCACCGGTTATATGCTTCGTATGACTCACGATTAAGCAATTTTAGCGTCAATGATCATAAGCATGCAAACCGTAAATGAAAACCAGTTTTGTAAGCAGCATATAAGAAACATAAATTTATGTATATTTTACCTGAAAATTGGATTTGAATTCGGAAGAAATAATTGATATGTTAAACAGCAACAGGTATTCCAATAAATATTAGGCCGACAACGATGGTCGGCTTCTTTTGATTAAATCAGTGTAATGTGATGTGTGCATCAGAAATATGTCTCTAAGATTTTATTCTCATTTTGTTCTTTACGTAGTAATTTGCGGCTGATGTTCCTTAGCTTTTGCATCCCGGTTTACACTCTACTCCTCAACCACAAGTAACACATTCTTTCCATTTCCGTTTAAATGCCGAGTTTTCATGGAAGTACGTGTACTGATGTGATCAAAATTATTTCGGAAACATAGCATAGGCAATTTACATGTCAAGTCATTCTTTGGAACCAGCTTTCGTCGTGATAGAGAGTAGAGATTCGATTTTGTTTGATTACAACCCTATGCCTGTTGTGGCATGTAAAACAGAGCAGATAGACTAATGGTAGCGCCTCATATATGACAGATTCGATTTGAGCCGTGTGTCTATGCGTCCTATGGCTGTTCATGTATTGTTGCGTTCAACACAATCAAGATTTTTGATATTTTTTTACGAAATTTGATACAAGCACGTGTTTCAGCTCAACGATGAACGTCTCGCCTTGGATCAGAGATGGTTTGCGACCACTCAACATGTAACGACTTAGCTATAAAAAATATTTTCAGAAAAATCACAGCGCAATAGTATATCACCTTGAGGATCACTTTTTGAACAGCGTCCCATAAAATCGTTCTTATGAAAACATCGAACTCCCTATGACAAAACGTAGACATTAACTGTATCATATTTGGATCGCATAGGTGTACGCGACGGACACCGCACCATACGAGATTTTCCATGAAAACGAAGCACACAAACTTTAACATTTACCAACTTTTTATGATGAAAGTAAATGAAAAATTATAGAACTTCTTCAGTTCACATTTCGGCCCCTCTTCTCCTCATAAGAGCATTTTCTTGTGAAAAGTATGCCCTCACATGGAAGTAAGATACAATTTTTGCTGTTTTATGATGGAGGCAATTCAAGAAATTATATAAGGCCATGTTGTGTAGGGTATTTAAATGTCGGCATTATTCGACTAAAACGATTTTAGTTTTTTACTTAAGTCTTTTTCTATTTTTTTTTTTTTTTTAGTTTTCATCTAAACCTTCACCCGGAACCTTTTATTTTGATTTGAAGTCATTTATGCACTTCTGACAATATTTAACATCAACAGCTAAACTGTTAAGTTTTGCAACTTCATTTGCTTCTTTACGCAAACATTCGTTCATACAATGCAGGCTTTAATTACCACTTCGTGTATTGCATTACAAGACATGCACACATATTTATCTATAAGCAAACGTATTTACTTATTATATATCTATGAAAAATATAAAATGTATTTTTATATAAATCAATCATGATGTGTCTTCATACAGAATAATGATGGAAATTGATACGCGTTAGAGAAAGTCACATACACATACATATATGTATTGCAGAGGAAAAGATTTGTACAGTTGATCTTGAATGAATATCGCTTGTTGCCGATAGATAAATAGATGGCAAAATTTCACTTAAAGAAAAGAAATCAATTTTTTTTTTTTTTTTTCTTAAAACCACAAATCTATAAAGTTGAACTTAAGAAATCTCATCTTTTTCCTATTGTAACGACTCACTTACATATGTATGTGTACGGTTCATATATCATGAATTTATAAAAACAACAATACAACCGCATGCAAAAATTGCATTTATATTTCATTGTTATTCCTTCTGTACTTAACCGAATGCTTTTATAAGTATGTGGTTACTTGGCTACTAATCGAAAAAATATTGAGCTTTTCTGCTCTTGCGAGAAGGATCAGCGAAGCTTTATGCGCCAAAGGTCAGAGTCAAATCATTGATCAATTCATCAGTTCAAAGGCAAAGCATATTTGGAATTTTACACTCCGTGTAAGAAGGATGGGGGGGTGTTTCTCCTATCGAACATCGACATCAATGCAACGAGGACATCACTTTTTTTTTGTTAAGTCGTAACATAAATAAAAAGTACTCTGCTAATAAATACGCGGTGAACGTTTAGTTCACTTTAAGAAGTTAGTCTGCGAGATTTTAACGCTATTGTCGAAGGAATGTTAAGAAACAGTTCGCGTAGAGAAGTGGAGTCGTTTGATTTCATATGGTCACTCTGCCACGCTAACAAAAAAATACATGTTCAATTTTTTATAAATCATCTAGAGGCTTAATATATTTTTTTTTTTTTTTTTTTTTTAATTTTTTTTTTAAATTTATTTACATGTATACTTGCAGATCATTGCGCCTCAAGACTGGAATATAGAAATTTTTTTTCCTTTATACTATGCGTTTCTGCACAGTATGTACTCCTCTTATATACTTATCTACCTTAAACGAGTTTATGTCGGTACGTAAGGGTTAAGTATTTCTTATCTTTCCTTTTTTGCTTTAGTGTTTCGCCTCGATGCAAATGAGTAGTCGTTTGTTTGCTCTTAGTTTTGTTAAGGTTTTCAGTATGTATACATATATATATATATATATTTATATATATATATATATATACGTATATATCTTTGTAATAATAAAAAATAAATAAACGTTGTCTTGGTAAAAACAATTTTCCCCTTAAGAAATAACTGAATAGTTATCGAGATATGAATAAATGGCTTCTGGTGCTGCAGTGATAAGACTGTCGACCTAAGTTACGAAAAAAAAAAAAAAAAGATACATTTTTTTTTTTTTTTTTTTTTTTTTTTTTTAATACTGGTTTTTTTCGTTGCCATTAAAGAGATATTTGCATAACTCACTTTTCTCATATTCTCTTATACGATTATTCGTTGTTCAGCGTTTTGATGCAATGCTTCGAAAATGAAGCAAGAAAATGAAAAAGACGTTGGCATCGAATGTTGTTGCTAATGTCGATTATCGCCGTTGAGAGATTTATTGAATTCTGCTCTAAAGGAATACAATGAACATTTAGTTCATTTGCTTCACATATTTTTACTTAAGCGGCGTCAACGAGCAAAAAAAAAAAAATTTTGTAAAAAAATATATGTCTGACTTTTCTAACCTTTACACTCAAATACATGCGATTTATTAAAATTGTTAACGAACGCATACATGCCCAAATTGTTTTAATTATGTGCATGTTCGTATGTGTTTTATATATTTTTCGAAAGTTTCTTTAAAACAGAAAATTTGGTCTTAGGATTTTTAGATCTATTCACGTCGAGCTAAGTGATTGATATTCATTCAGGTTCGCCTACAATTAGTAAAACTTCATATTAAAGAATTTATATATACATACATGTGTATATGTACATTTTATCTTTTTATATCCATCATTGAAGTATGAGGGGAATATTCATTTTACCAAAAGATTGGCAAGATCCAGAAGAACGCTTCGGATATCCCATGAAGCATATATATACTAGCATCAAATTCTAAACTGATTAAACCATGTCTATCCGTCCGTCCGTCCGTCTGCCTGTCTGTCTGTGGTAAACATTCCTTTGTCTTCTTGTATGCAGGTTGCTATTGAAAATGGAACAAATAAGTCAAAGCACACATCCACATTAACGCGTAAACTGGAGAAATATCCGTGTGTTTAAGCAAAAATTCCTGATCTTTGGCTTATTACTCTGAGATTATGAGAAATAGAAGACTGAAATTTTCTATATGCACTGTATAGAGGGCGCCACTATTCCACTAGAGGAATGAAAAGAATCGGCCACGGCGGCATACTGTGTTCTCTTTCACTTTTTTCACGTTGCCTGCTTATTACTCATAAGGTAAACAAGACGGAATCTTGAAAATTATTCTGTACATTGCTCATGTAAAGATATATCTGTCTAGAATTGTGTGCATTCTGAAATAAATATGGTGGAGTCCACAATGTGGAGGATTCCCTTTTTTCTAAGTAGTATAATCAATTGGATATCAAAGAAAAGGACTTGGAAAGTAGATATAGATAGGATAACGATGATGGGTATAAAAGATTCGAACGCGGCCATATATAGTTTTCTTAGTTATTATGATTTATTACATGCAACATACATACAACAAAAACTTTTTACGACTGTGAGCGATCCAATGAAAAACTGCCAGACAAAGAAGACAGAAGGAAAGATGAACGGGCTTAAACCTCTTTGATGCAAACGTAAAGACACGTCTAGCATTTGTCAGCCGTTCGTTACTGGGGTATGAAATTTCAGACATGCAGTAATAGAGCCTTCACTGCATTTTATTTAAGACGTAACATACTTGAAATGGCGCAGCAACCATTCCATTCGATAAAAGGTTTGAAAAAGAAAGTTGTATTTACTTTTACACCATCGCACGTATGATCATTTTGTCAAATTGTTTGATAAATCCAAGGCTGCTTTTTAATTTTTAATTGTTATAAGCAGGTCTGTCCGTCTGTTGGTATGTTTCTCTGTGATGAGCACTTTCCCGGTTGCCAAAATTAACATTTCCGCTTCAAATTTGATCAAATGTAACAAGTTCTTCAAAAAATACCAAATTGGTTAAAGGACACGCCCTCAGTGCAACATAAAATGAGAATACGTGTTACACGTATTTTCCTTCAAAAGTAAAAAAATTTGGATTTTTGCTCGTCGCTCATAAGCTATACATATGAAAGGTTCAACAATGCAAATCGTTACATGTATTCGATGGGTTAACGAACAGTACCTGTACAGAAATTGAGAAAATCAGCGATGTCTACCCAATACTAAAGAGTAGTGAAATTCTTCGTTTTTGCTTTTTTTTTTTTTTGTACCTTACACTAGTCGTGGTACAACGGTATACAAAGTAGGTAGGGATATATGCAACATAGAGAAGGACTTGAGATAAACCCACCTTTTATTATACCCGTCGATTTAACCTTGTCTGTCCGTCTTGTTTTCTTGTGTTCACCCTGCAGATTGCATTTTTCGAGATATTTTGATGAAATTTTCTACAACGACATGTGTTGGCGGTGAAAATGAACGGATTGAAATGGTTCCGCCACTTCGAATCCAAGCCCTTATTTTGAAAAATCATTATAAGATTAACGGTATTAAGCGAAGTGGTGTAGTGTATTTAATGATGCTCGCCGTGATAGTCTTACACTAATTTTTTCGATCTTAATGGTGAATTTAACAAACGAACACGAAGACGTTGAGATGGCCTTCATAAAATGTGCAGCCCACCGTTTTCACTCTAAAGCGTGAACTCTGTAGTGTAGAGAAATGGAATAATTGTAATACTTTCTTAATGGTTTCTTTCTCATAGTCATACACTTAGCTTTGCTTTGTAAAATTTTGTAAAAAAATTTCCAAGTTTTTTATACTTAATGTTTTTATAGACGTATTTCCCAGCCTTTATAAATGCGGACTTTAACAAGTTTTGTATATTAAAACGAACAAACATAAAACCAAAAAAAAAAAAAAGAAAAAAAGAAACTTGAAACGATAAAGATAATCGCGCATACATACATAATTTGTGCTTGCATGACGATGATGATGATGATGAACTACAATAACTGATTCTCATTCTTTAATGGATCATAACAAATGACAATTGAGTAATTGTGGGGTTTTATTGGACAAGGAAGTGAATGCACGATAAATTGTACGTTATGTTTACGTATATATATATATGTGTATGCATAGCTAGCTACACGCAAAGAGGAAATAACTTAATACTGCATATGTTTACATATGTTTTTATAGACGCACACACACACACACACAGAGAGAAAAGATTTTTTTGTGCTTGTAATTCGGTAATGCTTAGTTTAACATGAAATGTGTGTTTCGAGTGCAATGATACCGAATAAATATTTCAACAACCTTTTTTCTAAGCATACATACCTTAAATGACAAATAAAAAAAAAAAAAAACCAAAATAAGCGATGTTGATAAACTGTCAATGTTAACTACAATAATTGGTCTTATTTTTCATTTTTTCTTTTTGAAATTTTTATAACGGAAATCATGTAAAAATGTAAATACATTCTTTGTGCTATGTCTCATTACATTCGGTTGGCAAGAAAGTATTTTTCTTATTCACACCAATAGTGTTGTGATATTTTATACTTTTGATATCCGATATCGGCATATTACCCTTACCGTAGACAAGAAAGCTTGTGTGCCAAAGCGAAAATATTCGTTTATTCTATGTCTGTCACCGAACGATCTCAGTGCATATCTTTACAGTATGAACTTGTGTGTACTTTGCGAGTAAGGAGGGAAAAACTCTTTTTTGAAAAAACTGGGGTGTTTTCTGCTTATGTTACACTAAAGTCATGTCCATTCATCGATTTGGCCCATTTTTAATACCAAGACGCGTGAAAGAACTTCAAATGTAATTTATGCTCTTTAAGGCAGGGAGAACCTTTACCGCAGAACATTGCACTGATGGACAGATAAACGTGTATGAATATATATACACTTTGTAGATTTGGTATCTGTATCCCTATCGTTCGGGGAGAAAGGTTATTAACATGCGGACTTAAAAGGAATATGAAAGTACAAGTGTTTCAGATTTTTAAGGAACAAAGTATTTTTTATATAAATAACTTTTTTCTTCAATGGGATCTTGCTTACCATAACGCTCGAAAACAGTCGTCATTTTCGCCGTAGAACAATAAAACAGACATATTCCGAAAATATAACTTGAAGGGTGGGAATTTTTCTAGTAGAACCTGGCCGCAGGAAGTAATGGACATAACTGGATCAACGTAGAAACTCACATTTATCACAAATATATTATTTTAAAAGATCACTAAGACTGTAATATCGATGTAAAGAATATATCTGTGGCACACAAGCTGTTGTAGTTAGGGCGGACCGACATATCTTGTATCAGTGATTTTTACACGGGTCACAATTCGGTCAGGTAGCACTTAAGAAATATGGGTATCTCGGAGACCGATTTATGCGAAGATTCTGTGAAGGGCCAATGGAAACGTCTCATCATTTTATGGCTGCATGCATGGCCATCTGAAGAATCAGATGTCAGGTGTTTGGCGAACACTCCATAACGTCGGACACAGCATGTTGCTCCGAACGCGAGATTCATTAGCATCTTAAAGTTGGGTGTCCTTTCGGGTCGCGATGCATTACAATAGAAAGTATTTTTGAATTTTGCTAGCAAAACGACAGACCTGTTAGACCTTCTCCTCGATCGTAAACACAAACACAGCGAAAGATCGAAATTACTTTTTTACCCACTCGTTGTGTATGTACGCAAACAGAAAGAAGAGATTTGAAAAAGAAAGAAAGAAAAAAAAAACAAAAATGGTAGCAATAATAACAACATCAGCATATAGCAGAGGTCAACCTTTTGATCTTATTACGTTTATAAATAAATTAAATTTATATCAACAAAAAAAAAGAAATGCAACAAAATATGTACACAGATAATCAACCGGTACCTGCCCATTACTTGTTATCTAATAAAAACGAATAACGTACAGTAAGTACATGATTTTAAATGTCAAGGTTAATAAACCATTTACACGCTACACTATGTATTGAGAGAGCTAAAGAGATTGCATAAATTTCATTACATTACATATATGTATTAATATTCGTAAATTGTTCATCTCTTTCTGAGGCTCTTCTCTATTGTATAATACGTGGCGCGGTATCAGATAAGCCGACACAAATCTCATCATAATACATATCGTTGTCACTAAATTGCTTCACATGTGCTTGATTATGCATGCAGACCGACCTTTTGATTGTGTGTACGTTTTGATTTATATGTGACTTATTTTTTTCGGTAAATAATTTTGTGTCTGCAATCACTTAACCGATTCAATTAAAACAATTACATTTTTTTAAATCAAAGATATGGGAACGGTCTACATTTAAATTGAACGCATTGTTACCGGAACAGAGACAAGGAAACTATTATTGTAGTTTTCATATATCAAATATGCCATCATCGCTTGCGCATGTTGCGTCGGTCACGAAAAATTTCATAACATTTCATATTATGATTTAGTTCATATCCATGTACCGCCATGGTTCAAATCTACTTACTATCATGTCATTAGAATAGATATAGAGCCGAAGATTCCCCTCTAGAAAATATCATGTAATGCTTCAAGCGTCCGCTGATGTATTGAAGAAGTAAAACAAATAAGTCAAAGTTCAAGTTATGTCCGATTTCTGTAATCGTGATAGTCGAAGCCAATTAAAGATAGACAGAAGAGTTTCGCAATTAAAGATTATTGACATGTTTTATTTTGAAGGAATTGCGGCAGACTCGAGGTTCGAGCTTTCCAAAAACACATACTAAAACAACTAAAAACATAATAGTCGGGCATGGTCAATCTTTAAATACTCTATACCGCTTTGTTTAATCCAGTCGTTCGACTTTATTCGACTTTTCAAAACAAAGCATTATATCCGAAGTGGTCGACAAAGTGGTCAGATCCGAACAATTTCCTATAGCGTTCATCTTCGGGATAAAAAACGTTAGTGTACCACGTTTCATCAAAACATCTCGATAATGGCGACGTGTACATTGAACGGACAAACGGATAGACAAGATTCGATCGACAAGCAAATGTTCGGTATATTAAAAGATGGGTCTATATCAAGTCCTTTTTAATCTTGCATATATTTGGACAAGCTTAATACATCCTGTACCACAAGTGGCGTAGGGTACAAATATATTGAAATTTATTAATTGCCCGATCACAACTTAGTGTCTGTCACACTGTACTCTATGAATTATTGCGTCTACGCAAAGCCCAAAAGCGAAGATTTTTGATGATTATTTCATCTTGAAGTTACGGTCAATCCTTGCAAGTATCAGGTATCGGTCAAAGTTGTTTAAAGACTTGATTGATGTCAGTAGCGGCAAACGAGATACGTTCAGGATTTTCAAAGCTTGGGAACAAAATTTTTTCAAAATGCTTGCGATATATATTCCACTCTATGACATTCATATCGTAAATGACACACATTCGAACATTTTTAAGCGGTTGGATGGCTTTTTGAGAAATAAAAGTGAAAATGTATAGAAAATAGACGATTTTCTTTCATCTTTAAAATACTATTAACACTAGGACTACCGAGCACGTCATTTTAATTCTTCTCAATTTTCAATCGCAACGGTTAATAAAGCATGTAATGTACCAAAACTTTTTGGGGACATTTGCGTGTATAAAAGACCTATAATCACTTCACTTTCTCTTAGCCGGTCTACTTCTCGAGCTGCCGATGACGTATACGTGCTTCAACCAAAAGGAATCATTTCGATCTCCTATTTTTGTTGTAAAAATGAAGATAGCAACCTGAAATTTAGTATAGGCATTCCCTGATCGATTAAATATGTGAGATGAAAAAGAGGGTGCGGTCTGTGGTTGTGCTCGTCTGCAGCATCGAAGAAACCGGAACAACCTCGGAGAAACGACGACATCTTTTTCATATTCTTGTCCATAGCTATCGATCTCGTTCAAGTATTTCTTAAAACCTACGATCCAAATGTTTGCGGGGATGACTTTCATTGTCAGTCCAAAAATAGTCCCTCCCGTTCGTTTCATTAATCAGAGCACAAGTTAGGATAAAATTTTAATTCCAATTTATTTCCAATTCATCCCTCATTTATTCTAACATATATTAGCATTTTTTCCATCCAATAGGAAATAAATTCGAAATGAATTGAAGTAAAAGGGAATTAAAATGTTATGCTTAATTGTGTCGATCAAGCAGGAAGATGGATTTGACGAACATTTAGTTAGCAGAGATTGTTTCAGTTTCTAATTTATGATGGGCGTCTTAGTAAATGCCATTCTAATGTGTGTGCGTCTCTGTGTGTGTGCTTGTACATATGCCACACATTTCAGGTTTCATTTAATAACAGCTAATGCATAAGGCTTTACACTGTCTAGATAGAACTGTGCGAGAAAAATAGCCACGAACGGGTCTTATGCTGTGGTTTAATCGGGAACCCTGCATACAGTAAAATGAATGAGACATTTTAACGTAAATCATGCATTTGATAAAATATGTGTGTGTGTGTTTGTGTGAAAACAATCTAATACTGCGGAAAACTAATTTTCCTAAAATGTTTGCAAAGCAAATGAGGAAGCAATTGCGATGCTTTACCTGTCGTTCTCGTAAAACGCGGCGGGGGATTACAGAAAAGATAAAAAAGATTCCTAAGGAAATATTTCCGGGAAAAAGGGTTAACACAAACATCACAAATGTGGTAGTATTGGTCAGTGCTCATTACACTATTGGCAGTGCTACACTATTGGCAGAAAGCGAAACAGTTTGAATCGTGGCCTTCGCAGAGATAATCAGATCATGTGTATGCAACCGCAAAGAAGGGTTGAAGCGTAGTGAATGTGTTTGTTGTAAACTTTTTAAAACATTTTCTATAAAATAGTCTTCGAAAGATTGTAAATAAAATCTATGCTAATGAAAAATTCATCACTAATCCAATGTTGCTTAACTTAATTTGAAAAATTCATGTAAACTGTAAAAATGCATTTTACGTAACTGTATAATAATCGTAGCTGCTTGAAGACTTATCTCAGTATTAGGAAAGGCTAGTGAACTGTAGAAAACCTTCGATTTAAGATATAATTTAGATATTGCCGGTGAGTATGTATCGAAGTTTAAAGAGATAAATGTCATTTATGGCACCGCATTATTCTGTACTGTTTCAACTGGACTAACCTGGAAGCTATGGAAATGATTAAATTGACTTGGAATGAAAATACCGTAAGTGACGAGCAAGTTAGAAAGTGGTTCTCGAGATTTTCAGTAATAATCATGTATGTCCGTCCGTCTTTTAGCAAAAAAAAAAATAACTAAGGAAATAATTTTTAGCTTAGGCTAAGAAGTTTTACGCCGCCCACTATATTGTTGAGACCTGCCTCCCTCCGAATACCACTTATTCAGGTCGGTGCAGCCGTATTTAGCCGTTGAGCAGTTCATAGAAGTTAACGATGTGCGAAGTTGGGTCGATGACTATTTCATCTCCGAATCCGCAAATTTCTACCGAGCAGACATACATACATAAGTTACCTGATAAATGGCGAAAGACCCGAAAGATAACGATGATGCATATTTCACAAAACGGAAGGAATTTATTTGTGTATCTATTACTTACGCGTCCGTGTAGCCTTAAAAGCAAAGAAAAAATTATTTTTATCTAAATTATTTTCTTAAGATTGACAAAGCTCTGCGTCGACGTCAACTTGGTAGTTGGATGGTTAACTTTCGAAATAAATTTAAGAAATGATCAAATATGCTTTTCTCTTCTCTCTAACGAAGAAAACGCTCTCGTATTAATCGAAATGAAATTCTCGTTAAAAATATTGTTTGCATTATATTCGCGTATTCTTGACACATCCGTTCATGATTAAGTTGCTTGATCTACCCTAATAAAGTTTACATTGACGGATCTCATCAATGTTTTTTTTTTTCTTTTAATTATTACATAAAACGATGCTAACCGCATCGTACCTACTAATCGTTCGTCAAATGTCTATAAATTATGCCTATTGTTCTTTCCGTTGAAATTATTTAACTGCGATTACGGTCTTCACATACTATATAATCTGGTTTAATTGCGAGCACATTTATATAATCACTGGAATTTTAAATTGCATTTATTAAGCGCAAAATCCAAAGCTTATGAAGCAAATAAGCAAATAAGAAAAGATAAATATTATGAAAAAAAAAAAAAGAATCGAATGAAAACAATGATATGAGCACGAGTGTAAACATGTAATTATGTGTGCATTTATTTAATATTTAATCTATGATGAAAAGTCAAAAAATAAATAAATAAATAAATAAATAAATAAATCAAAAAATATGAAGCTGAATGGTAATAAAAGAGACGGAGCGAGAGAAAGAATGAATGAAATGAACGCATGAAACTTCATATCTTAAAAGCGCAATATTTTTTTGTAGTTTGCATACAGCACATATATGCATATATACATATATAATGATATGCATATACTTATATATATACATATATACATTATATACATATACTTATATATATATATAATGTATATGCATAGGGTTAGTAACACAGTGTTGGGCAATGTTAACGAACATGATTTGCAAAAATTAAAATTCAATTGTTTTAATGCAGTATTCACGAAACGTCATAATGTTTTGCTTTGAAGTCATGACGCATCCATTCAATAATTATTGAATGAAACAAAGAAAACACAAATACAAAAAAGAAAAAATAAGACGACAGACTTTTTTTGTATAATGAAACATATGTTCAGTCATTGTTGATTGCATCTTAACTGGTCATGTTCGTTATATTCGTTAACAATACATTTTATTACACATTATCTCTGAAACCTTTTCTTTCCGTACATAGTAAGCAAAATGCAAAAATTACTTAACATTTTCTTGTTTCAATTAAATAAAGAATTTCAATAAAAACCCAATGATTCACTTCACTTGCTGTAACAGGGATCTCACTATCAAAGACGTCCTAAAAACCATCAGTCAAATACTTCTGTTTATACTCTACACACCACTTGTCGTATGGGATGTATCCAGTTTGTGCGGACGTATGTAACACCCAGAAGGGCCATTTGGTTATCGTCCATCTGTCCATCTATTCTTGTGTATTTTGATGAAATTTTCTAAGCAACCGTGTATTTTGATTTGGATCGGATCACGTTCCATATGAAACCGTATTTTATCAAGTCGCTATAGAAAAAAAATGCAAAAAAATGGCTTAGTAATAGTATTTCGGCATTCGAAATTGGTGCGTATACTATGGCAATTTTTTGTTCGCTTTCGATCCCTTGCGATGTAACTGTTCCTACGGAAACTGGATCTTTATATCGTAAAGAGGCCTAATTTTCAATACTTCTTGATGAAAATTCTTTCATGATAATAATTTCACATAGAAATTGACTCCACAAAATTTGGACTACGTAGGTCCATGTTTTATCTCCCAACCCATATAAGGGTTCTAATGAAAATTAAGGCTTTATACGCTAAACGATTCAATTTTGTGATGAAACTTTGTCTGCAAGAAATCAGCCATAGGGAATTTGGATCATATAAATCTATGTATAGGGGTTTTCGTCAAAAACAAATTCTTTTAACGTGCGAAAGTTATGCAGCGGTTAAGTTAAAAAGAGTTAAAATGCCATCACTCGCCTGAGAATGGGAAAATGCGATCAGGAAAATCAAATGGATTCGTTAATATGCTTAGATTGCTATCAAAATATCTGAGAGATTTTCAAAATTCTATTTCACTCTTTTTTAATTATTGTAATTATTTGATCATAAAATTAATTGCATATAATTAGCACTAATCTGTGCAAAGATCTAGCTTTTGTAAGCAAAAACAGTTCATGCTCATTGCATTATTATTGCACAACTTTTCATATATATATATATATGTATCTAGCACAAGCAATTCATAAACGCAAGAAAGTTACACTCGGCATAATACGAATCTTTGTTCTATCTACCTATCTATCTACGTATTAAGTAGACATGTTTCCACACGGTCTACTCGATTCATTGATCGCATAATTGTCGAAATTGAATCCTTCGCTGATTACTCTTTGAGCGAATTCTTTATCCACAAGATTGGATATATATTTTTCGAAATTTTCTCATTTAAGTTTGGACATACACCACTGTGGGCAGGAAGCGATGAGATTGTGCCTACGTTGGTATCATTTTTGCGAATAGCTGACATAAATTCCGAAATGCATGGCCTGTGCGGTTAGTAGTAGCAGCGTGTTTTTAGTTATTTATTTATTTTTCTTAAACAATCTTCTTATCAGCATTTTTTGAAATGGAAAAAGCTCTTGAACAAGAATTTTGTCAAAAAAATGAATTAAATGTAGTGTTACCGTTATGACAGCTTATCGCGATGGCATGTCTTGGCCCTGAGGTAGTCCAAGATGACACTCGTTCAGGAAGACCATCAAACTCAACTACTAATGAAAACATCAAAAAAATCAAAGATCGTCAGTCGTCGTTTGGCTCAAAGAGCCGTGGTATAAATTGCTCGTACATCAACCGAATGACAAACAATTTTGAAGGCTGGTTTGCGCTGATTTCAAAAATAATGCCGTGTTGAAATGTCAAACGAAATGCCGTCTATGAGTGAAAATGATCTAGAAAGCGCAATTATTCACAATGAAGCTTGGATTTGGGCTTATGACCCGGCAACAGTTTAATCATCGAGTGAATATCGTGCTACAAGTGAACCAAATATTTTTTGAACACAAAAAAAAAAGAAAACGCTGTTATCACTAACCCAACAGGCCTCGTGTCTCGATTTTTATGTCAGTTGTTCAACACCAATCGTACTAACTTAGTAAAGCAATATGCACACCCTAGCGCGAGCGTATTGAAATAAGCTAAAGTACAGCCTCATTACTCTTTGTCCACAACAATGCATGTATATATATATATCTGGAACGTCCTCCCATGACGAAAATTAAATACTGAAATTATTTTCCGTCTATCGTACAAATATTATAGAGAATATTTTGGTTTTAAGGGGAGCTTTGGGTACTCGCATTAGGTTAAATGGAATAATCGTAGGGTGAAGTTCAAGTTAAGATTTGATTGTTTAGGCAATACCCACATAAATGTAGGGATCAGAGAGAGAGAGAGAGTGAATGAGCGAGAGTGTATATAGAAAAGATAGAAATAAATATTTATTATAGTAAGTAGTAGCGAGAACGCATATGACCGATATAGGTGTTATCATATAGTTACGGGGGATAGATAAATTGAAACGAAATAAATGTTCAGTCAAAGTGTGAACGAACGGCACAGTTACCGTCGAGGGGGAACGCTAGAGAAACATGATAACTGATTTTTAATCCAAAAATTAAATGATTTCGACTTGAACGCTACGGACTTTTACAAAGTGAATTTGTAGGAAGAAAAGTTCAATGACCATGTAATCTCCAAAAGTGCCTATGCAAACTTGCCTACAAACATCGCTATCTATTAGTTGGATTTTGTAGTTTGGTATTACTTTGGAGCATCGACGTACTCCAATAAACCGCGAACTGTCAAGTGATTGTTTTTGCAGATTACTCGATAGATAGATTGATTGAGAAAGGGACTGAAAATCGGTCTTCCAGAATTGAGTTTTTACAGAAATCCAGAGAGTCATTCATTTACCTGAAATCATTTTTAAACAAGCAATGGCATGAACCCACATCTAAGAAAAGCGGCATTTAGTTCAGTCTTTACGTTTTTATATAAAACAAAATTGTTGCTAGCTCGGCATATGTGTTAATATTGCTCGTAGGATGAATGGAAGTCAAATTGAGATTCTATACCTGTTCCGAGAGACACATCACATCTTCCCTTCCCTACCAAGAAAGAATTTCTAGAACAAATTCGCACTGACTTTTACGAGGCATCTCTGCAAAACTTTTCGGAAGTGATATGTGCCACTGTCTGTAACTATATCATTATGTAAGGCTCGCCAACATGATCCTAACGAACAGAGACGTGTGCACTAACGCCGAGAGAAACGACAAATTATTTCCAACGTGGTGGTAGAGCGGGAGCTAAGAAGGAAACAAAGTCATTGCAATTGTTTATATTCTCCTTCTCGCTCTCTCTTTCTTTGTCAGCTTGCGAAATTTTATACCCAGCTGTATAATATAAACTTATTGATATAAGTTCATCCCTTAAGGTGCGTGAGAGAAGAGGACGGAATGGGCGGGTATAGAAGGCATAGCATATATATTATCATTGTTTTTATATTCTTTATGGTTTAAAAGTTACTTTTTGTTTGTCCAATAAGGCATGAGACATGTCTTAAAAATTTAAATTAATTCAAAAATAATTTTATTTCAATATTCAACATAAACATTTAGTAAAACAAACAATAATCTTGTTATAGTTTCGTTGGGTGTTTGTGTGCATGCACGTGTGTAGCACAGTTAATCTCAGTCAACAACACTTTAATATAATATTCTTTTCTTCTTCTTCTTCTTCTTTTCTTTTCTTTTCTCTAACTTTCTTACATAATGGCTTTAATTATTTTGTTACTTAAATATCAGTTGCTTTGATTTCGATTTTCTATCTTGCAATTCCATGCAATTTTGTTAGCAACTCATTATTTTGCAAACAGTCAGGTGTAAATTTACTCGCTATTATTTCATCACTAAGTTTTGCTAAAGTATTTCATTTCATAACACATTCTTGTGTATGTGAATGCCATTGAAGCGATATCATCTCGTACCGATTCAAGATTTACTAATTAAAAGAAAAGTACCGAAGCGGATGGCGACATCAATTGTTTAACATACGTATTATAATTCTAATTGTTCCAATCAAACATTGCTGCGTGATGGGTTCGTAATCCGCCCGTTTGAATGATTTTTTCAATCCATACAATCTTCAAGACAAATACTTGTTGTAGTACAAATGAAACGACAAAATTACACTATTTTGTTATCTGTAGGCCACAGTTTCAACAATAACGATAGTTTTACGCTGAATTATTGCACATACGTTCAAAATATATAAGAAAGCATTTAACGCGCTTCATTACACTTTGCGCAACACACCAAAAACCTGCTGACGTCTTTTTCGGTAATTATAGATTAAAACACACAAACACAGAACAAGTGAAAAGACTAAAAATATAGTGGGACACGTCCCATCATTAAATACCTTAGACCACACTACAATTATTCATAAAACGACTTTTCAAAACAGCGTGTCGGTATATGGGAAGTTGTCGAACAACTGGTCCGATCCGTATCGAGTTTCGACAAGATTCTTCCTTGAGCCAAAACACGCTAGTCCATCAAACTTCATCAAAATATCTCGAAAATTGTGTGTCTTAGGTTCAACGCAAGGATACGTGGGCAGACAGCAGACGTACAGATAGACAGGCAAGCTTAGATCTTAGAGATAGTTGTACACTGTCCACTCGTTAAATATCCTACACCAACACTCTGCAGTTATTTATATAACGACTTTTCAAAATGGGGTGTTAGTATATGGGAAGTGGTTCGACTCGGACCATTTTCAATGACATCGTCTTTGGGTCAATACGAACCAGCCATCAAAATATATCAAAAATTTGTTTAACACAAGAACATAATACAGGCAGGTGGACAACCGGACGGGCAAGGTTAAATCGATTCAGAAAATCGAATAAAAGTTACGTTTACCTCAAGTTCTTCTCCATCCGCTTAAATGGTGTAGGGTATAAGAACGAAATTTACGTACACTAGTATTTCTTATATGGTATTCCTACAAAGAAGATATTGCTGTTTTCGTGTCGTTATTACTGCCCTAATACCAGAGAGGACTAAATAGACAGGGGCACCGGCAGAATCTTCATAACATCAAGAGCAGTAGTAGCTAGCTATTAATTACAAGTCATTCAATTGCTTGCTCTTTCATTCTCATTATTTCTATGGGCGAGAATTTTGGTTAAGCTGTTATACCGTACCAAACGTTCACGAAGCCAAAGCATATAGGATTCTGTGTTTTTCGGTGAATATATATATATATATATATATATATATATATATGTAAAAGCGTATATGAGTGTGTAAACGAAAACCAAAAATTTTTACTTTGATTATTACTGTGTTTAAAGTCTAAATAAAACAAGAGAAGTCAAAATTGTATTTATGGGTCGAGACAATAGTGAACCTTTAGAAAGTTCAGAAATCTACGCTTTCTCTCAATGCGTAATTGTATTAACCAACGATGCATTTATTATATTAAGCTCAATAATTTTTAAGCTATCTGATGTGATATTAGAATGACTTTCAAATGAACGCAACTAAAATCTAATATCCTTCGCTTGTCTCAGCGCTTATGTACGACATATAAATATTATATAAAAGAAAGATAAATAAATAAAAATATTATTTTGCCTAAATGATCTTTAAAGTAAAACAAGCGAGAATGCTGTGATCGGGCGAGACCGATTATTCGCTACCCTACGCTACTTTGCGTCAAGGTGGTCCAAATTTGTAAAATTAACAAAACTTTTATTATTTCGCAGTTGCTTCAGTCAGCTTTGGCGCCATAGAAGGACTTGCTTTCATGGGAGTGCCCTATATATAGTGCCCTATGTGATCTAAATTCCCTACGGTTGATTTACTATGAACAAATTTCCATAGTAAAATATTAAAAATTAGACCTTCTTGGCATATAAAGCCTTAATTTTTCTTCATACCCTTGTATAGAGTTCATAAATAATTAATTAATTCATTAATTTTTATGTCAAACTGTTATTATGAATGATTGATTTGATTAAGAAGTATGGAGAATAAGGCTTTTTTACCCTATGAAGATTCAGTTTCCGCAGGAAAGTTTATATGGCCCCAACCGATCGAAAATCTTCACACTAATCTAGAATGCCGAAGCACTACTACTGAAAAATTTTATATCGCGAAATTCTACAACTTACAACATTTTACCAAAATAAGACGTTATATGAGGAATAGTCGAAAAAGTCGTCCGATCGAAGACATTTTCAATAGCGTTCACCTTTGGGACAAAAAACGTTCGCGTACCAAATTTCATCAAAATATCGTAGGTTGAATGCAAGTATATAGGGGCAGACATCGGACGAATGGGTGGACAGGCCGACAGACAAGCTGAATCGATCGGTATAATAACACGCTGTTATTTCAAGTCCTTTCGGTACAACCGTCTGTGAAAACTTAATATAGTCTGCACTCTGTGTGGCGCAGGGTATAATCGTAATGATATGTCGTGATGTTTATACAATGAAAATTGAGAATATTTATGCATAGACATGTGTATATAATGGTATTATGTAATGCACACGTATTGATATGATGCAAGATTTGCTATTAAGTTATTTATTTTCAAAAATCGATAAAACTCAATACGCTTTTAAATCTTCAAATGACTGAATAATTGTTTCTAAACAAGGCGTGCTTCCAAAGTTATGGCTTTCAAGTGTAGTAAAAAGATGATCTATTAATGCGAATAATCAAATTGAAATTTTATATTGACTGAGATATTGCTTCGATCATCATTTAATTTAAACTCTTTTTATCCTAAATCCCTATGGGCTGGGCTGGAATAAGTACAAACAGAAAAGTTACAGTTTAGATTAAACGAACCTTGAAGACTCACAGCTTCTCAACAATTACAACTTTCCATTAAGTCTTTCGACCTCCACAGCGACTATGCACACAGCTGTTGTTAACATTACTTTCCAAATATTTCATTAGCATATGCTACTGGGTGCAAAAGTTTGATGAATATGTTTCGGATTTTCCCTCTTATGTTTTTTTACCCTACACCACTTGTAATGCAGGGTACATTAAGTTTGTGCGGAATCTGAATCGATCGAAGCTCTTTGTCCATCTGTCCATCTATTCCTGTGTATTTTGATGAAATTTATTACACAAATATTTTGGGCCAAAATCCAAGGCTATTGAAAACGGTTCGTATAGGACCACTTTTTCGACCACTCCCCATACACCACACCATGGCGCAATTGTCAACACCTCTTGACGAAAATTAGTTCATGATAATAATTTTACATAAAAATTAACTTTGCAAAATATGGACCACGTTAGTCTATTTTTTTATTTCTCAACCCGTACTAAGATTCTAATGAAAATTAATACTTTATACGTCAAAAAGATCTAATATTTAATACTTTATAACGAAAACTAGCAAATCAACCGTAGAAAATTTGGACCCCATGGATCTGTGTATAGGCATTCCCACGAAAGCTTCCAAATTCTTCCGCGGTGACACACATCTCTTGGACAATAGGCATGATATGTTTACATGCTTGCCTGCAATGAAGAAAAAACTAAAACAACGTCGAAAAACACCGAATATTTTTTCATGTGTTTCTCTATATCCTACGATCACAAGAAAATATTTTCGACAACCAGTGATCCCGATTATCATTAGGATCACTTTCATGTACAGTGGAAAAAAGATCACAATTGGTTTACTAATATATCCCCAATCAGTGATAAAATTTAACTCTAAGTGTGTTAGAATAAAATCGATCGATCACGCTTGTGGTTCTTACGAATACTTGCAGAACGGTTTTACATAAATATAGTCACCGGATCGAAAATTATAGAGGAAAATTTGAAAAAATTGTCCGCGTTTACCGAGATAGTTGCAGTTCCCTCTGCATTGTGGACGTGTATGTGAACACCTTCAGTCCATTTTTAAACTTGATATTTTTAATTGAACAAGAAATGTTCGGTAACAAATTTCAGCTTTCGATAGTGACTTTTGCGACTATAATGATTCACACAAATTTGACGAGTTTTCGTTGGAATATGTGTTCAGCTTCTAGAAATAAGAAAATGGGCGTGCGTCAGAAAAAAGAGCACATGAACATATCGACTTCATTATCCTAACTTTTTCAAATCAAAAACCGGCCAAATTAACGGGTGTCGTAAATCTAGCGTTAACAATACGTCGTTAACCATCTTTTTGTCTTGTGTAATAAGTCGTATTTTAAAGGAAATCTACGAACCAAGCACAATTCAAATACATTAACACCAAATTACACAAATTCAATAGATGTAAATTTTTCAAATGAGAAAACATGCACCATGTACCGAACCATGCACCAATAACCGAAAATTTCCTACATATAAGCGTCATTTCCGCAAATGTTATTAATTTCAATCTATACGTACATAGGTCAGTGCGCGCAAATATCTCTCGCGTAAAATCTCTTACACTCTCAGAGTGTGTTTAAACAATACTCTAAAAGCAAATGATTTGTTGTGCAGAGTTGCCGTTAGTTTGTTTTTTATGCTCGAACTAAGTAAAAAATGAAAATTTTTTTACATTTGAACTTTGTTTGGATTTATAAATTTTATTATAAATTTAAGTTTTCAATTCCATTGGAATAAAATTAAGATTTCTCCTTCAATAATATGCGATTTTGTTATCACAACTTTTATCAGCTGATACGGCAACCCTATTTGTTAAGAGAAACATGTGTTATTGTTTGACTGCAAGCGAACAGCTGGTGCTGTGGTACTTAGCATAAGACGAAGTATTCATATAATTTCATAATTTCACAATGATGAACAGATTGTGCTTAATTAAATATCCTAATAAGTTAAGGTAAATAAAATAATATTTTCATTCCTTTCGCAGTCACATTAATTTTGTTGCAATTCTCTTTCCCCCGTTTTTTTGTGCAATACAAGTTTGAAAAATAATATTTTTTTGGAATCGAAGAACACTTCTTTACTCACATATTCAAGAGCGTGGAAAGCAACAAAAAGTGGTAGGAAATCATCGGAAGCAGAAGCTATTGAGGAGCCTATACCATTTTTTGGTAGCCACGCATCCGCTTGGCGTGCGAAGGCTACACGTAGCGGCGGTTCCGACGAGCATCTTTGGTATCAACCTTATGTTATTTCAGGTAGTTTGACAATTTTTCTATTGTATTTTTGTGTATTTCGAGAGGAAAACGATATTGATCAAAAATTAGAAGGTAATCTCTTTCAACATGTTAAAGGTTTAGAGGAGGTACAATTAACAATGAATTATAAATATAATAAAGAGCATGGCTTAGACACTAGAGACATTGAGAAACGTCTTAAAGAGTTAGGTGTTAATATCGCTGAATTAAACGCTAAGTCGGCAATTGCCAATTAAATGGGAAACGTATATTAAAAATGTTTTGTAATAAATTTTATTTGTTTTCGCTAAATAGAAGGAAAAAAAAAAGTTTAAATATTTAAAAAATTGCTTGTTTTATTGTTGAGAATATAAAATAATTTGATGCGCGCAATTTCGTAATTTCGTACTTTATATCTAGAGAGAAAATACCATCGCGCATCGGCGATGTGTGTCGCTGAGAAACGGAGAAATGTTTACTTTTGCAATATCTGTTAAAAAAAAATTGTTTACCGTATATTGACATTTTATGTTTAAGACTTTCATATAGTATTTCTTTATTGGCCTGATTATGTTTAAATTCGGTCCGGCTTACTTTCTCAAAGAGAACACAGGGGATGCGTACATAACTCTTGTGTTGTCCATTACCAAAGTCTCCTACTACATATCAAATACTATGTGGGTGCGTAACATTTTATATCCTATGTCAATTGCGGTACACGGATATACTAAATTTTTTATGCGGATGTATTCAACAAACAACGACTTGATGCAAATCCACCGCTTATTATACCAATCGATTCAGTGTCACTTTCCGAATCGATCTAAGCTTGTACGTCCGTCTGCCCGTCTTTAAAATGTTTTGATAAAGTTCGATAGATCTGATAGATCTATAGCGCCTTATTTTGAAAAGTCGTTATAAGAATAACTGTGGGGTAGTGTAGGCTATTTAGCGATGGTGGACCGACAATTATATTGCCACAATTCTATCTTTTGTAATTCTGTCATTTGTAGTAGAAATTTGGCGCATATATATATTATTTTTGAATGATGTTTTTCGATTCACATACCGCATATGAAGCAAAAATGGGAAAATAATTCCGAAAAAAGAAAAGTTTTCAGATTTTTTATCAAGTTTGCAGACATTTTTAGGGTTTGCAGCAATCGATCATAACCTTAGCATTAATTAATCAGCGTTTATCGTTTTCGTTTAAAGCTCGATCCTTTCCTTTTTAAATAAACAAAATAATAAGTGTCGTCTGCCAATTATTGAATTTCTGTTAACATTTCCATTGTTTATGAAAATCTGAACGTTTCATCTTGTGTTGATATTTGTAAACATTAAAACTGAAAACAAACCTTGTATATATTGACAGAAGTTTCTTTTTCCTTTTTTTAAATAGTTTATCTTATTTATTATGAAATGTTTTGCATAAAAATTATTTAAATAAAAAAAAAAAAAAAAAAACAAATTCAAGAAAAAATCATATATCCACGGTTTTAGATTAATATTATTTATTTATGCAGTTACAAAACCTACACATGTGTAAGTAGTTAGTATCTCAAGTTAATTGCTTTTGTCTTCTTGCTTTGTATCGCGTACACAAGTCTTAAATTCTATACATATGCCTTTAAATGTATGTATGTGTACGTATATATATATATATATATGCATATATATATTATACGATATGCTTAAAAAAAAAATCGCTTAAACTAGAAAATTAAACAAGAAGTTTTGAAATAAATTCATTTTTTTTTTTTGCTTTTTTTTTGCTTTTTTACTAAGGTTAGTGTTTATCGTTTTGAGTGATTATTTAAAATGTAAAATTCAAACTAAAAAAAAAAAAAAAAAAAAAAAAAAAAAATCAATAAAATATATTAAAGACTAAGTAGCAAAAAACAAGTGTTTATAGAAAATATATTCACCGTAAAGAGTTGAACAGCAATAGCTGTAAGTTACGCTGGAGAGCAGTAAATGTATACACACAATGTTGCNCTTAAAAAAAAAATCGCTTAAACTAGAAAATTAAACAAGAAGTTTTGAAATAAATTCATTTTTTTTTTTTGCTTTTTTTTTGCTTTTTTACTAAGTTTAGTGTTTATGAATTTGAGTGATTATTTATAATGTAAAATTCAAACTAATAAAAAACTAAAAAAAAAAAAAAAAAAATCTATAAAATATTTTAAATGCTATGTAGCAACTATCAAGTGTTTATAGAAAATATATTCACCGTAAAGAGTTGAACAGCAATAGCTGTAAGTTACGCTGGAGAGCAGTAAATGTATACACACAATGTTGCAAAGAGTGTATATTCTGATAAATATTGAAAATTTATTTAAAAAAAAAAAGTTCCTTTCTCTTTCAAAAAGTTTTGTTTTTTTTTTTTTTTTTTCAATATTATATATATGTATATGTATATAAAATTTTATATATAATAAAATAAAATTTCTTAATCAATGATCACAACTCTTATTACAATATAAAAATATGTATATATTTAAAATAATATTGAAATTTATTTCGTTTTTTTTTTTTTTTCTTTCATTTTATATATTTAGTAGTAAACTCTTTTAGTCGTTTTATTGTTAAAATGTTGTGTCAAGTATATTTTTATTATCATTATTCGTTTTGTTCTTTTAAATTAATTTAATTGTCTTTTTTTGAACTTTTATTGTATTTAAATGTTAACTTTTATTTTAAATTTGCTTTAATTGATTTATTCATTTATTAATTTTTTCTCAGTACCTTTCTTCAGTTAATTTTTTCCATTTTTTCTAAGAGCATCTCAACGCTTTATTTTTAAAATTCTACTCTTTTCTTAATATGGTTTATTCTGCTTAGATAACTGCTGCTGCTACTGCTGCTGCTGCTGCTGCTGATGCGCGTTTTCGGAGCCGGTAGAAAGACACCCTTAGCTTAGACACAAGTGAATCTAAAGAAAAAATAAAATATAAAGAAACCGGAAAACGTAGTATGAGTGAAGGTATTTTGCAAAAACGTTCGGGAATTGCTTTAGAAGAAATTACATAATTACAAATGGGGAACATGTGGGTGACATAAGACCAAAATATTTTATTTTATTTATTAAAAAAAAAATAAATAAAATTTTAAAATATTTAAAAAAAAATATATATATATATATATATATATATACAGACAAATCTTTTTTTATGCAACCTTTTTTACCCGATTTTTAAATAACACCGTTCACCGATAAAAAAAGTGCATTTTTTATACGAATTTTTTATTTTAGCATAAATCTGGAAAAAAACTTTCTTGCAGTTCTTATTTTGAATAGCTATTTTTTTATACGATTTTTTTTTGCACTGCCTTCTAAGAAACGTATCTAACGTGTAAAAAAATATTCCGTTATATAGAGCATTCCATTCAAGTTTAGAAAAAAGTGGGGAAAGGGGTTGCCATATGGTGGGAGCGTGTTCAGACCGGCCAGCGTTATTCCTTTACCGGCCAATCACTCAATAAAACTATCAGTAGCAGCCAGTAGAGCTATTCAACAGAACTGAGATTTGAATACGTAAACCCCGATTTAGTAGTGGCGACTCATATCTACTCGCCATAAATATTTCAGTCTAATGTGGGTTTTTCGTCTTTTAAATACGACGAGCATGTTACACTTGCAAGGCTATTATTACATTTAAGAATTATGGAGCAAATCTACAATGCCGCCATCAGGACTATCGATCCCTTCCCTCATTACATCTAATAAACTATGACAAAATCAATATCAAAACAGTTGTGAGAATTCGCTTTGGCCATACAATTGCAACACACCGATGGGTTCTTAGGAAGTCCTTCTTCTTCTTCTCCTTTTCCTTACAATAAAGCACTTGCATGGTGTTTCTTCGTTATTAGAAGAATCGTATTCAGAGGAGCTAACACCATGGGCATGCTAAACCCTATATAGCTATAGAAGACAATATCAGCTTAATATATTGCTTACTGAAAGCTACTAGAGTCAAAAGCTAATTTTCTTTTCTAAAATAGAACCGACAGCCTATGTTCCTTTTAGTCTCAGTATTTATTTTATTACGCCTACAAAAATTATAGTCAAATAATACATTTAAAGGCAAGTGAGAAAACTATATATTCAATTAATAAATAATTAGAAATAGCAGCTAAAGAAAGAAATCTGTTTGCTCTCATTTTTCACAAATTAATGATAAGCAAAGCACACGAAACAAAAAAAAGAAATCAATAAACTTAAGTGGAGATCTCTAAATTGAAAGCACATGTCATGAAAGATCATTTTTCTTTTTTTTTTTACTTAGCTTTTGATAATCAAGAGATCAAATTTTCTCGGAATAATAGATGACGTATGGACAATCAGACACCCTTAAACCAATTGGGAACTTTGTATACGCTAGGAATCTATATTTTATGGTAGTCTTTCATATCTCTTTCTTAAGTACTACTATAACTCGTAAAACCGTATATATATATCAGATGCGTCCACTTTATTTATACTCATCGTTTCTCATTTTTAAAAAAAAAATTGTTCCTCTTTTGAAGCAAATTATTCATTGATGGGTTTTTTGACTTTTTCATCATTTTCAAAGTAATATAATTTTTAGAAAGTACGCTCGTTATGAGTGTAACGAATTAGGAGGTTAATGCGGCCGATAAATACTGCAGACGGAGCAAGCATTTTTAATTTGTGTTTAATTGGTTTTACTGCCGCGTATGCTGGATGCGTTATGATAAAACAAAATCATTTATTCTCGGTCAAGCGTCAAGTGTTAAGCGCTTCGTCAGATTTTAACAGCTCATATAATAAGTCATAAGGTGTTGTGTCCGATCCCATCGAACATACCGCGTTATTGTTTTCCCCAAGTAATTAGATTTTGTGGTCGATATTCACATTTACCTTTGCCTTAGCTAATGATCTTTTTCAACACGTTACGATTTTAAAACGATCTGCTTTCCTATCTCATGTCTACCTGACTTTCATTCAGCTCACATTGCTGACTTTTAAATCTTTTCTGTGGCCTACAAAGGAGTACTGCGACTATTCCTCTATTTTTGTACATTTAATTGTCTTGCTAGCATTTATTGCGTTTGCATATCGTCTTTGTCCGATATTACTCATAGTGGTCTTTGAATGGTCTTTGTGTCTTACATATCGGAATTAACATTTTTAAGTCGTCGAAAACAGATATCGGATGCTTTGGGGTTTGGAGCATGTTTAAAAAGATTATTGACAATCAGCAGCTATCTTCTTGTAGTCTGAAATAATAGGAGAAGCAATGTAAATGGGAAATGTTCTTTACATATGTACGCAACATACAAATGACAGACGGCCAGAAAACCAGTAACAAGTTGTTTGTACAGTTGGCATATTTCACGTGCAGACGCATCTACCGAAAACTCTACCAGAATCTATATACCATTCCGAACTGGACGTACGGACAAATTTAAATGAACTCAAAATCTTATACTATTTCGAATAACGTGCGTTCGTAGTAAATATAAGCGAATGAAATTTCCTTTTTCCCTTGACAAGTTTATCGCGACATTTTCGTTATCAGAAGTTGGTTTTTATTGAAGAAATATTGCGTTTATTTTGAATATAACTATTTTTTCTTTTGTTTACGCAATATATATATATACATATACAAATCATTTAGCGAATTATTAACATTGTGACGATTGGGGAAAAGGAAGAAACTAGACAAAGATATGAGGCGGTGAGTGTTATGCTTTCACCGACTATGACTAAGTGTGTTGCTCTAACGCGACGAGACTTGAACCCGCTCCATATATCGTCTATATAATTCGATATGGAATTTTTACTTTCAATCGAACGTTAAAGGATTTGAAATGTCAAGCTGTAGGTATAACTAAAGTAAATTGTAAATTTCAAGGTTATATTTATCTAACATCAGTTTATAGAAATTAAATGTTTTGAGACCATTTTCGATCGATTGAGCAACACTAAGCGCTCTACTTATAACAATTAACTCGTGAGTGTTGATTAACAAAACGTTCACCTTTTGTTAAGAGCAAATAAAAATGTTTACAAAAAAATGGATATGAAAAAGTCTTAATTAATAAAATCAACTTACTTTTCGTGAGAGTTTTTACTGAACCGAGCGTCTTTCTTGGCTTTCCTTAACTGTGTTGTTGGATTGTGAATCAATCTTTGTATAATATGTAAAGCGTTGATGATAATATATATGTCTGTGCGTGCGTGCGTGCGTGCGTGCGTACGTACGTGTGAAATAAAGGCAGTGGATCACTCGATCAGTGGCAAAATTTATTAAACAGTTGGCACATATTTTTTTTTTTTTTTTTTTTTTTTTAAGGGGCATAGCGATTATAAATTAGTATTATTTTTTTTTTTTTTTCAATGATGTATCGCATGAAAGGCGTAAAAGAAGGAGGAAATGAGTGGGGTAATTATTATTTTTTAGTTTGAACTAAAGGTTCTGCCTTGATGTAAATTTTGAAATTGTTGGGATTGTTTGCCTAATGAACATCTTTTAGTTTTTATGTTATTTTTCACCCATTAAAACTAACTTGTCCGTGATAAGATAAGATTTGAGTGTTATATGTATTGTCTATTTATATTTTTCTTTTGTTTATTTATTTTTTTTTTTCAAATGTTTCAGTTTGCTATGGCATAAGTAAATATTCATCAAACAAAAAAAAAAAAAAAAAATTCATTTTTTAATTTTTGTCTTTTCTCTTTTTTAGTTAAAAAGTTTATTTTTTTTATTTTTTTTCTATTTTTTTTTTTTTTTTTCATTTATATACAATACATACAACAACAATAAAGTGCACTCGATGTTGCAGCAAACGCAGAAAAAATATTAAAAATTAAATGAATTTATTTTCCATTTATTGTAAAAAGTGTTTTTCCTTTTTTTTTTTTTGTTTTGAAACCTAAATCATTTCTTAAACACAGTCGTTCTATAATAAATTATCGTTAAGTGATATGAAGTTTTATGGCAGGCAATTAATGTGTTTTTGTAGTGCATATACATATATAAATATATAATATATATTTACATATATATTTATTTGCATGTATAAGTGTTTATATGTATATAAAGTTTACTTCGGAATGTTTTAGTAAAACGGTTACTGGTAAAAGTCTGTTGTAAGTATTGTCTTTTATTTCGTTGTCGAAAATGTAAAAAAAAAAAAAAAAAAAAAGAGAGAAAAAAAAAAAAGGAATTGTACTGCTTTTTTTACCTTAATTCGAATAATTTCGAAAAATTCAATCAATTGGTTGTTGCTTCTAAGAATTCAATTCGCTTGAAATCATCATATATATCAAACATTTGCGTATTATTGACACAAACAACGAACCTTAAGAAAAGCAAGAAAAAAAAAATAAAAATAAAAATAAAAATAAATAAATAAATTGACATTAATAGTCGAAAAAAGCCCTGAACTTCTTTCAAATTTATTCCATAATTTAGCTCATCCTAAAACTTGTTCGAAAACCGGTTTTTTCTTTAACCATAAGATCTAGGAGATATTTCAACTGGAAGCAACTTTACGGAAAGAATAAAAAAAAAAAACAATAAAATAAAAGAAAAGAAAGATTTCATTAAATGCTGAAAGAATTTGTTTTTAAAGGCGATCTTTCTTTCCTTCTTTCTTTCTTTCGTTTTCTTCTCTTAAGTGTGGTGTTGTAACGTTGCTGACGGTTAATAAGATGTAAGTTATGAAAAAGCATGCGCAGCCATATTGATTTTGGTTTTCTCAACTAAACTCTAAGCGCAACATTCTCTTCTTTCTCTCTTCTCTACTTTGTTGTTGTTGTTGTTGTTGTTTTTCTTCTTCTTCTTTTACTCTTAGAAGCCAAGCTCTTTTGTTTTATGCTCCGTAAATAAAGTATCTGTGTTTGCGTAATAACGGCAGTTGCTTGGAGTTACATTTTCATTTTATTTGTATCTTACTCAGAGTATTTGAGTGAACTTTTCGAAATTACTCCTAAACTAATATTTAATTTCTTAAATATTTTATAAATTATTATAACTTATTAAAGGAAAAAGTTTTTTTTTTTTTCGATTGTATCTAACAAATTTTATAAATCTAAGCATTCAATACTAAGCTAATGTCATAAACATTTACAGCGATTGTGGTGAACGAATGAAACGTTTCCATCGTATAGACGCATGCTTAATGAGTTTTGGAGTTTCGCTCCGCCGTCAAGTAGTCTACTATTGTTTATGAAATTTTGTGTGTTTTTTTTTTTCTTTTTTATGTTTTTATTTTTATAAAAGTGTGTATTAATTAATAGTAATAGTAACAGGGTTAGTTAGATAGTCAATAGAGAAAATAATACTATCTAAGCCTCCATGCGTTGCTTTTGAGTAACATTTACCCCACTCAGCTCGACAGCGAGCTCTGACATAACTTCTTTATAAATCAAGGGATCAATATTTTTGCCTAACTGATAAAGTAAAAACCAATCGCCAATATTGCAATGCTTCGAAACGGTATCGACATCTTCGACTTCAGCTAAACGTGACCGGGCACGCAACATGAGATGACGCAATTTTGGACCCATTACAACTGCGATGCGATAAACCAATGAAATTCCAGATAAAATGCTGAGTATAATGAACCAAAACCATAAAAATACGTAAATTTTCTCATTAACGATATTTAATGGCAGTACACAAAGTCCATCGAATTTTTGCACGGAACCGGATGGACCGTATTTATGGAAGGTGCATTTAGTTACTTTCGGAAATACGCGTGCCATTGGATCGATACGTTCGTCTGGTTCCATTTCGGTAAATTTTAAGACATCACTGCCATACGTAGAGAATTCGCCATCCAGAAAAAAGTCCACAAAATAAATTTGACCGATTACGTTTATGAAATTCAAAGCCTCGCATAGGAAGAAACGAAACGCGTAAAAGTTGTGACGATTTAGATTTTCGGTAAAATATTGCACCAGTATACGTTTACGATCCTTTTTACAGTCATCGTTCACTATTGGACTATTTAAGTCCATGACTAACATCTTTAGACGGCCTCCCTCCCATGATTTCCATAAATAGCGAGGCACGTAAAAGAGTATAGCTTGAAAGAATAATACAAAGCATACCCACTGATAATATTTATGATATTTGACTTCGTCTTCGCCCTCAACATGTGAGCCGACACCCGGCTGTACAACGTCGCGACCGGTGATGCCAGTCAAGCGTTCAGGCACTGTAAACGTAGAATAAATCCAACAATAGGTATCCATAACACCTAACGGTATCTCGTCCACTATGCAGTCAATAGGATCACCAATATATTGTCTCGATGTCACTAGCAGTGAGAAGGCAATCAATATGATTACCGTTGCTTTATAGTGCATTCGGAATACATTGTTATCGATGCAGACTTGATCGATTTTTAATAGCCCCTTAACGGAGCCGAATACATCAAACATTTCGTTGCAGTTTTTTTAAAAACAAAAAGCGTACAAATGTTTAAATTATATTTAAACCAAAAAAAAAAAAAAAAAAAAAAAAAAAGAAAGAAATGAAAACAAAAGTCTGTTAAGATGTTCTTTGTAACGAAAATTGTATTTTTTTTTTTTTTTTTTTTACATCCAATTGAGTTAAATTTGGATAAATATTTTGTGTATGTTGTGTAAAACACTTGATTTAACTTCACAACGATGCGCGTTACTATTTTCTAAACAATTCGTAATCGGGCTTGAATGGAGTTTCTCTAAAACGAGATAATCTTTATTTTTTTTTTTTTTGGAATGCTTTCTGTAATTTTTTTACTTTTATTTATTTATTTATTTTTATTTTTATTTTTATTTTTTTTCTTTTGTAAATATATGTATATTTGTGTGTATATATATATATATATACGTTGGGTGACAGCGTCACTAAACGTACACCTCGAGTAGAAAATTTCAACTGTTTTGTTTGATCCCTAACCAGACGATACTCTGTCTCTGTACTTATCACAGAAATTGAGTGACTTTCTCACTTGTTCGCTCCGTCAGATAAAATGTTTGCTTTTGTTGTGCATTCGTTTTCTAGCTATGCAAGCGGAGTATATGTTTGCGTACTGAGAGAGATTTAAGAGAATTGTGCGTAATGAAAAATCGCTGAGACCCAACAGGTATATATTTTTTATTTTTATTCTATTTTGTTTTTTTATCTATGCTATGCATTATATATGTATATGTTTGCATAAGCATGGATGTGAAAGAAAAACCTGATGCGGTTATAAACGTTAATATAGAGAGTTAACTATAGAGTGTGGCAAGCATTCGGAGCGTTTTTTATTTTTTTTATATTTTTTTTTTTTTCTTTAACAATGCTCCTGCTTCGTGCACGAATACACATTTATGTATATAAACGTAAAGGTACGGATACGCATACATTTTTATTATTATATCTATCTATGGGGTGGATCTTGTTTGGTTAAACCAAGTCAGAGTTACCGAAATTGTTTCTAAATGTGTTTGTTTTCAATTACGAAACAATCACTTCGTTATTTGTCGAACTCAGTAATACTCACATTTCGTAGTAAGATGACCGAGCTATGTCATTGAATCAGTTGCTGCTAATGGCATTCTTCAATAATAGGTTTGTTAGCTTAAAGCAACTGCATTCTTCTGGTCCATTAAATAGAAAATATAAGCTTGCCACCGTAAAAATTCGTTAATGGTTTTTCTTCTTTATACACTGTGTAGTGTATTCAGTTTTCGTTAATTTTCGACTTGAAGAAGAAAAGAAATGCTTATGTACTCACAACTCAAGAAGACAAGTAAGAAAATTATATTCCGTCGTGATCGAATCTTGTATACCCATCACCGTTACCTTATGAAAGACAAAAAAAGTAAAAGAACTAAACATTCGTGCTCTTTAAGAGGGAGTGGGCGCGGCTGATTTTTTCTATTTTCAAAATAAATCCAAATCCTTTTGCAATTTTGTGGGCGATATCTTCATTTTCGCTAAGGCGAGAATGCTTACCAAGAAAATGTTTACAACAGACATTACTCAGACGGACAGACTGATATGCTTAAATCGATTTAGAATTGGATGGTGGTCAAGAATATAGATATACTTTGGGGCGTTGCAAACGTTTTGACAAAACGAGTATACCCCCCATACTTCGGTGATGGGTATAATAAATACTTTATCCATTCCATGGGAATTCTTTAAAATAAATCAATTTTGTACAAACTAACGACTTTACCGAGTTTCTTTAAGCGACAACTTTTATGTACACATATGATCTTATAAGGGATTTTAGAGCATTACCATGGGATATTATGGCCTTGCCATTTCTTTATATTATATATTAATCAAGTGAAGTGAAGCTGTCTTTACGCAGCAATAATTTCTCTAATATATGGGAAAAATTTCAGAGATAAAAATTTTAAAACATAAAAATCTACATAAGTATGTCGCAGCATTTCATATGTACATATATAGGTATTTATGTATATCATAAAAGTTTATTCAACTTCTTCATCCACTTCTACGGCCTATGAAAGAAAGAAAGCACGTAAGCGTGTAATGTCAAAAAAGAAAAAAAAAAAAGAAGAATTTCTTAGAAATTGTTGAAATCAATTGAATAAATTGTTCTAAATCACGTATCAATTCTATGAAGTATTGTACGAGTAGTCAAAGATCGTATATGATGCATAAAGAAGAAAGCCAAAACTGCCAGCGATCGAGACATATGCAAAAGTAAACCATACATACATATATATGTATACATAAATAAATGCATTCATACATAGATACATACATACAACTATTGGGAATTCATTAAATGTAAAAAGTGAGAGAAGAAAAGCGGTAAGAATATCACGTAAGAAACGTCCAGTTACTTAATAACGACGTTATATTGCCTATATTCGAAAAAAGTAAATTATTAGGTTGTTGGAAAAGCTATAATGCCTAGAAACTAGATTACTTGATTATAAGAAGAAGAAAGTTAATGCGAACCGATCTCGGGGAGAAAAAACCAAAAAACTTTCTTTTGTAATCTTAAGGTATTTTCATTTTCCATATATCCTTTTTTCCTGTAATGTAGAAATCGAGAATAAAATATAGCAAAATGATGGATTAGACAACGTTTGGTTGTTACACTTTACATACACAAAACTTAGTACCGTTCGATCGCAAATTTCTGTAATATGAATATTAGGATTATAGCACCTATACAATGTAATCTCCTATCGATATCGACGACATTTTATATCTTAAGTGTATCCAAACAGTTCGTTATTAAGATTGAGGTTATGTTCGAATTCAATTGTCGATCAAAACTGTCGTGCAAACTGTACGTTTGATTATCGGACCATAATGATCCTGTTTTTCTTAACATATTACCATAAATGCCACCTTTATTTCTATGTACTCCATGGGTTTAATAGGTGCAATCAGAGAGCAATTGCGAGTAATGTCGGCTGGAATTTTTTAGCGTGTCATGAACAATTCTAATAGCAAGGGCTCATATTGCAACACTTCATATGGTTATTTTGCACAAGTTTCAGAGAATAAAACTGAATTATACTCTACACCATAAGTGGTACAACCATATATTGCGTTTGTACGGGATGTATATACCACCCAGAAGGACTTGAGATAAACTCACCTTTTATTATATCGATCTATTCAACATCACTTTTTGAATCTCAGTTCATATGAGTAGGCGCTTACGCACTTCGTATGAGTAGAATCGCGACTATCACGTCAATGTTCGGTTATTCAAATTCCCAATGTGGTAAAGTTCACTTTGGTCGCAGTTATAGTCAGTGCTCAGTCGGTAAAAACATAGCCTTTACTGATTAGACGCGCAGTCATTAGGCTACGGCCGCTTCTCTATCCCTTATCTTTTTCGATTTCGTTGACTGTTCATATAATTATGAGAAAAAAATTTACATCTGTCTGTCTGTCTGATATTCTTGTCTTCAGCTTATTGATCACAACTTTTGAGATACTTTGATGAAATTTGGTACACCGACGTGTTTTGGCATAAGTGTAAATACTACTGACAACGCTTCAGATTGGATCACTTTTTCGACCATTTCCCATGTAACGGTCTAGTTTGTAAAGTGAAAAAAATTGAAATTTTCAAAAATATTCAGCGAACCCCCTAAACAATAGCTCCTGCTCTAATTACAATACCGGCTCCTAAATATGACCTTTATATTGCTGGACTGAACCGCGTTAGTTTTTGTGCGGCTTGATTTCGTTGCGTTTGACAAAGTTTCGTGTGAAGTTAAACGTTTCTGATCTCTTCATGTAAGAGCATGAATTTACAGACATACATTCGGTTTTGCTTAGGACATAATTTGCATAGCATTCGATATCTTTCGTCGTCAACCGTAAATGATAAATGTCAGCGCTATTTGTCTTCAAATGGAATAGAAGAAGTAACGTTTCCCGCAAATTGGATTTATTAACTGTACTCGCCATGTTTCAACGAGATCACATACGTTATATTTAGACGTAAAGGCTGAAGATGTTGCTTCGAGTTAGATTAACTGTAGAATTAATTATTCTGTGTGTTACGCATATAAAGGAAGTTATTTGACTTGACTTTTTAAACTTTACTGTTCGCTTTACCGGCGATAGCAAATTTCTATAATAGATGTAAATAAGATCAGAATACCTATTGTGTGTGTTCTTTACCTGGAAATTATAATGTTTAAATACAATAATGCTAAATATTGACGTAGCAGACCTTTGTCATCGTATTTCTCTTGCTTATGTTTCTTTTCATTCTTTTTTAATGTTTTTGTTTTTTTTTTTTTTTTTTTTTTTTTTTTTTTTTTTTTTTTTTTTTTTTTTTNAATTTATTTTTTATATGTATCTGATGATCCAAGTGAAATTTTAAAGGCTAATAAACTCAGACAGTATATTATGTTTCTTAACAGTTGTCTATATACAGTACTATACACTTAGTTGGCAACAAAAACTTTTGCAAGCAAAGCATTTTAAAAATATTATTTACTCACTGACTCACTGTGAATAGTTAGATGGAAAATACTGTCATTTTTATCACAACAGATTGAAAAGTTCCCTGCGAGTGGATCGTAAAATTTACATAAGGTAGGCAGGCAAAGTTATTTACCTATTTATGTTAAGATAAAACCTGTTGATGTTTCAAGCATTATGGTGATTTCTATTATACTACGTGCTATGCAATAAAGTTGTCAAACAAATCATTTATCAGATGAGAGTTGAAATATGAAAAAAATTTTTAATTTTTTTTTTTTTTTTTTGTTATTTTAAACAAATAGTTACGCATAGAATAAACTAACTAATTGTATCCGTTTGTTTTCCATGACTAACGTCGACAGAATGTTTATGATCAATGACGCCAAAACAACAGATTCTTTGAAATCTTATGACACAATTGTTAAAAGTTAAAAAAAAAAAAAAAAAAACATGTTATCTGATTAAATAAAACTATCAGTGACAAATTACATATATCACTAGGCAAATATGTGATAATTTTTACAGTGACCTTAGGCACTTCCAATCCGTTCAAAGAGTTTCCCTTATTAACAAATAAACATTGATTATCTAAAGAGTCATTAAGTTGTCCACACTAATCGTAGGTTATATTATATATACGTATTTCATATAGATACTTTACCAGCATACGATTCTGAGATGATTTAGTTATATCCCTGTGTTCGTCAGTTGCACAGGGATCACTTCCTAAATTGAACTAAGCTCACCTGTCCGTCTGACCGAAATCTAATAGAGATTAGAAATTTCAAATACTGAAACGTCACGGAACTCTTTGCATTTTTAGTGATAATCTGATTATGGAACAAAGTAATGCGTATATCGACTTTGGTCCGATCCGAACTGTTGCCAACAGCATTCGTCATTAGACCAAAACATCTCAGTGAATCAAATTTCATTAAAGTATCTCACAAATTAGAGCCTGTATGTTGAACACAAGCAAACGAGACGGTTAGAGAGACAGGCAAAGCAAACTTAGCTTGATTCAGCAAATGATTCTGAATTAATCGATATAAGAGAAGGTTGGTCTATTTTCAGTCCTTCTGGGTATTACATACCTTCGCACAGACTTACAGCTCCCTACATACCACACATTATTTAGGGTACAACTAGATGCAGAGGCAATGTGACGTAAAACAATGCTCTGCACCTAATAATTATTTCTTTTCGCTTTCGTATGTGAAGAATATGGATAGACGGATAATTTGGAGTAGACGATTAATGTTTCGATTCATTATTGCAAAAATACAGGATAGAGATAATTTAAGTAAGCAATAATAGGTTGTTTCGCATAGCGATGCTAGCTTTTAAACCAAACATTTAAAATAAGTTTTAGTAAGAAGGCAAATATTGACTTGAGAAAAACAAGAAGATAGAGATAGATTATCGAAATGAAACCTTTTCATCTGACGATCTTCTACAGATTTGTTATGGTGTAAAGGTAACATTGTCCAGAATTTATTTTCCACACAAGCTTGCCACACTAGCAATGTTCTATTTTCGAACCCACGAAGTCAAAAAAAAAATTTTTTTTTTTTTTTTTTTTTTTTTACATTTACATTCACGTCATTAAACTCCCAATGCTGTTTTTTTGCTTTTGTTTCCGTTCACTTGGCAAAGCTCGATACGGGTTTTTTGTTATGGTTTGCTATTAAATTTTTTCCCCAACTTTTGGATGGTATGTGAAAGAAAACTTGCAATTTTGCGATTATTTTAATATATAATTTGCACAACTAAAAGTTTATAACTTTTTTTTTTTTTTTTTTTTAATTTTTTTTTGCTTTAATAGTCAGTCATAAAATGAATGTCAGTTATTTATAATAATTACATTCTGATTTCAAAAGTTCAAAACAACAAGTTCACGAAACAAAAAAAAAAAACAAAAATATTAAAATAATTTATTAAAGATTTTTAATTAAATAACTTTTATAAACCTTTGTCAATAACTATCAGTTATAAACACACATACCAGGCACTGAGAAAACTGATTTAAATTTTCTAAAATTAAAGCGTGTTTGTACGTAACTGGGCTAAGTTTATAAAAAAAAAAAAAAAATAAAAAAAATAAATCTCATTATTCGTGTAATGTTCGTAGGTGATATAATATATATGCAAAGATGTTTTGAAAATTTTAGGAACATAAATGCATAAAATCCATGTAAGTGTTAATAGGAGATCGTTTAACAAACACAAAGTGAGGGAATACAAAATCTTAAGTATTGCGTAAGATAATTGAGTTTGTCGTAATGTTAAGCAACAGGCTTATCAAGTTACAGTTAAAGGAATGAATTCATTTCAAAATAAGTAAAAAGTGTTGTAATCACTCAAGAACGACCTTTAGATCCCCTATCTATCTATGCCTTGTTTGTCTATTATTTATTTTCGGGATAAAATAACAAAAATTATACCTACCTTTGTTTCAACAGAATGGTATACATTCCATGGCAGCTCTTATAAGATAAATAGGGCAGAACACGTGGTTTGTCGTCATCGAAATTTAACAAAAATCGCTTTCTTCGTCATCTGTTTTCATTGTAAAGTTTTAAAATTTCATTTTATTGCCATATAAAGGATTATTTTTTCATGAGAGTCCTATATATAGAGAAGGGATCCCTAAAAAAATTCCATTTCATTTATATGATCCAAGTTTATTACAACAAACCTTTATGCGAATTTGCTGTTGACGATCAATGTTCATTGTGACGTAGTAATAAATAGATCTCTTTGCCATATAAAAAGAACTGTTCTGTCCAAACCGGTTCGAAAAGGTAGCTCTATTTCATCCTTGAACCAAAACACTTCCTTATGTTCGATTTTGGGCAAAATTCTCATACGATAACATGCACAAATGATAAGGAGAGAAGAGATTTTTAAATCGATTCAGAAAGTAATTCTAAATCGATGGCTATAATGAAAAGAAATTGATTTTACCTTAAGCCCTTCTGAGAGTTACATACATCCGCACACACATAATATACTTAATATATATAATATACGTAGTTGGAGACATACTTTCATTATTATTTTTTTTATTGGTTTTTTAAGCAACTTATTTTACTGCACTGTATCTACACTTAAGAAAATTTAAATGGGACATAAATTTTGCAAAATTGTAATTTATTTTGAAGTAATAAATGTGCTGGGTTTTTTCTTTTGTCTTAATTATTTGAATGTTTGCAACATATGTTAAACTGAAATACGATCAATAAAAAATACTTCAAACGCGAAAGATAAAAAAAAAAAAAAAAAAACAATTGTAGTCGTCACGACTTCTTCAAGATATAATATGACTTTTGACTTAAATATGCCCCACACCACTTGTTTTGCAAGGGTATATGTATTATGAATGTACGCAACAGTGAAGAGAACTTGAGATAGACCCTCCCGGTTGATTCAGAATCACTTTCTAAGACGATTTAGGCGTGTCTGTCCGTCTGTCTGCGTGACCATTTTGTGTTCAATGTGCGGGCCGAAATTTTTGAAATATTTTGAGACGCTTCGTACATCGGCATGTTTTGGCTCAAGGACGAATGCTATTGGCCATAGTTCGGATCGGACCACTTTTTCGATCACATCTCTTATTTTAAAAAGCATTATATCTATAACTGTATTAATCAATGTCTTGTGGGATATTTAATGGTGGACTGCGAACAACTATAGCGTTGTGATTTGATTTTGATGCATGTTAAGAATCGGCTGAAATTTGGCAGCAGGAAGATTTGATGTCTGACGCTGGCAAACTTGTTTGGAAAAAATAAACGGCTTCCTTACCTAAGACCGGCGGGAACACTTTTCCATACCTTCCTGAATGGGAAATTAATTTAAAATTAAATTGATCAAGTTTGAGTTCCTTTTCGAAATCCTGGCTACTGCAGAGGAGTAGGTGTGGGGGGGGGGGGGGGAATTATGATTCTTCGGAGGATCATAGACGTGCCGCAACTCTCACGTTCTCTTAATGTTCCCTATAAACGGTAGCTGTTAGCTTTAAAGCTCTTATTTATTACAAATGCTCAGCTACTCGACAAGAAAGGGTTTAAGGTTTACTGATGTTTTTCTCTTAGAAGCCTCAGAAGAGTATCGGAAGAGGAGTCTGTTTTCCGAGAAAAAAATGCCATTTTCTGCTTCCATTCGGCAATCCGTCATGAAGGCCATCAAATTTACGCAAATTCTGATGGTACTGCGAGGTGTTAGAGGGTTGGGGCACAATTAAGTATGTGCTGTGTGGTGACGTCTTCGGAAGCACCATTTTCTCGAGAAATGATAGTGTCTTGGATGGGCTTCCGGGATGTGTGGCAGGTCCAAAGGCAAACGTGGTTTCGGCTTCGTACGTAGTAAGATAACACCCGAAGCTGCATAGAATGGTGCCAACCCAAAGGATAACAAGTCATGAACTTGTGGACATCCAAGGGGATCACATCATTCAAAGTAGCATTGCTCCTGGTATGACCCTCCGAAAGTGTCGGGGTGGCGGCGGTTGTCGCCAAGTTTCGTGAGGCCATTAAACAATGAGATGTTAAACCTCAGGAATAGTAGGCCGCCTTGCAATAGTGATTGTCCTACCCCTTAAGGGACGTTATCGTGAAGTTAGACTTACATACGCACCTGCCTGTGATATGGAATACACCGGCTTAAATAGATCTGTATTTTTTGGAATCAATTTAAACTTTTCCGTCCGCTTCTATGTCGTATGTCTACAAAATATGTTTTTGTGTTCAAGTCCGAAATTTTCAGAATTTTAGATGAAAGGAAGTATTTTACAATTGAATTACTTGACGACTACTATACGACCTTCGTCGACAATCAAAGATTGCATATATTATCAATACTTTGGCTATAAAATGGTCCCGTCATGAGGAAAACTTGGCATAAGAAACCATTCTTCCCACAGAATTTTAGGCGACAGAAAAGCTAACAATATCGCGTTAACAAAATCACGTTATATAGGTTCCAATTACTATCCCATGAACATAGGTATGTATAGCGAACTTCTTATTTTCATTTAATTTTAATAATAAGTGAAGTAATAAAAATTAACTTCACTTATAAAGTCTTTCTGGTAAAATATTATCCGGCCAGCTGCCTATGAAAATATTACATTCGCATGATAGAATTTGATGTGAATTTCTAGCTCAGATTTCAGAAGGGAAATGTTATCTTATCAAAATAAAATTTTCAACTTAATAATAAAAACAACAACAAAGCTAAGTGCAATGATTGTTAAATTTTTGATAAAAAAACAAAAACAATAAAAAAACTCAATGTTTATACATACATATGTGTGTGAAGTAAGGCGAGAGAATGGAAATATTCTACATTGATATGAATAACATAACATAATAAGTTAATTAGTACATAAAAGGAAACAGCTACGACATGTTATAGTAGAAAGAAGTAAAAATAAGAAATTAAAAAAAAAAAAAAAATATTAAACAAAAGAATTAATACATATATCAATAACTATAAGTAATAAAAACTCTCTCATAAAAAATAGCATTAAATTAATCAAACAAAAATGCTTCACGCCTTTAGTGCGGTTTCACCCTATTTAAAATTTAATCCGAAACGCGTAACGATAGATAATACCATATTTAAATTGCATTACCGTTGGACATTTATTATATTGATAGTAGCAACAATATTGGTTTGTTCTCGTCAATATTTTGGCGAACACATTAAATGCATATCGGATACTGTGCCGGTTCATGTTATTAATACGTACTGTTTTTTCACTTCCACCTTCACCGTGGTACGTGTATTAAATTTTGTGGTCGTACATACACACACACACACACATACACACACACAAAGAATAGCAAGTATATTTTGTATTTTGTGTTTTCCTGTAGGTACGGCATTTAAATAATACCGCTTTATCGAACGGTGCCATATTTCAACCGGGCATTGGTCCGTACGAGATCTACGAGGAACCGATTAAACGTCACGCTTATTATCAATGGGTGCCGTTTTTATTGTTCGGCCAAGCTTTATGCTTTTATATACCACATTTTTTATGGAAAACCTGGGAAGGTAATATTTATAGCTTTTTCCCTTCTACTCTAACAACTAACGAAGTCTAACGGTTCATTAAAAGAACGTCGAAAAGCGAGTATTATTGAACAAGACAAAAGTCATATACAGTCAATTTGTATGAATTTCTCGGATGATTCAATCAGGCCTATCTCGGAAATAATTTAGTTATCGGTTTTCTGTCTAAATGAAAAAAAAGGCCATAATTAACGGGCGGGCTGTTCATTAAGAATGCCTTTGAACTTCATTCCGCTATGTACGCCCCAACGGTAAGTGTTATACCTTTCCCGACTAAGCACTCGCAATAGCTGTATCGCACTGGCAATTATACACACGAGCACCAACTGGGCAGTCGCGTTCTTCATTCCAATTAAATTAACTGCTGTTGCTAGTTTTCTCTACTTAATGATGGTTTCGTTAGATTGGAACAATGCGTAATGCAACACACGCCCAGCTGATCTCCAAGCATTTATCTTGAACGTTAAAAAATTTGCATTTCTGATGATATAAATTCTGTGATCGTTCTTTTAAATAACACCCACTGACTTCTTGTCAATGATCTCGAACAGCGAGGGGGCACTGCAAGAGCCTAAAATAAAAACAAGTCCCTGCGTACAACCATATGTATGTATGTACAATTATTTTCAGAAAAGCAAATACATTTAAGGCCGTTTAAAATATAGCCAGGGGTACAGTGTTTTTGGAATTGAAAATTCTACAGATTTTCATTTAAGTTTTTCTTTGGTTCAATTCTAATCTATTATCCTTTAAAGTGTATGTAGATTTTTCTTATCCGTCATTTCCTATTTGTACCTTACGTCACTTCTGATCTAAGCTTGTCTGTCCGTCTGTTCGTCTCATGCCTGTCCATGCAAATTTGTGTTCCACCTACAGGTCGAAATTTTTAAGATATTCCGATGAAATTTGGTCCTTTGACTCAAGAACGAACACTATTGAAAATGATTCGAGTCGTTCCACTTTTTCAACCACTCTCCATATAACGCCTTAATTTGAAAAATTACAACCTGCACTATTTCTGATCAAAAGTCACTGACTAATAGTATTGCGATATTTTAAGGTGGTATGGAAATTTTGGTTCGGCTGCGGCAATTTTTGGAACTCTCTCTCATATAACCGTTTCTACGAAACTGAATCTTTGTGTGGCAAAAAGATCTAATTTTCAATATTTCATGGTGAACATCTATTCATAATAATAAATTGACAAATAAATCGACCTTATCGAATTTGGACCACGTAGCTCTGTTTTTGGGATACCATGGCATGCAGGGATTTCCAGAAAATATATGTCAAAAAGGTCTAATTGTTAATATTTTATGATGAAAATTTGTTCGTAATAGTAATTTTACATAAAAATTAAGTGGACCACATCGGTCTATTTCTCGGACCCCATTCCATATAAGATTTTTCATGAATCATCTCTTCAAAAAAGATATAATTTTTTATATTTTATGATGAAAATTGGTCCACAGTAGCAATATAGCAAAAAAAAATAAGGGTGGGGAACTGGGTCTCCGTATGTCCCTTTTTTTAACATGTATCGGGCTTCCATGAAAAGTATCCCTTTGCATGAAAATAATTTGCGAAATTTTGGTTTGAAGTTTGGTGTACCAAAACGAGTAAATAGCTGTACTAGGCGAACTAGTGTAGGATATCTATCTGTTGGCCTTGCCCGACTACAAATTTCTTACTTCTTTCCTTATGCTTTTTTTTCTTCACGCTAGGTGGGCGTATTAAAGCTTTGGTTTATGGGTTAAAAATGGTAAGCCTATCGAAATATTTGAAAGAGCAAAGTTTAAAATACGGGCAACTGTCTATGCCTTGTCTGGAAGAGACTGAATACCGTATTAAAGACATACGTCGTTCGATGATTGAACGTATGCGTTTAAATAATTCGTGGGGAGCGCATATGGTCTTTGCGGAACTATTAAATCTGCTTAATCTTGTGTTACAAATCTACTGGACAAATTTATTTTTGGGTGGCGCTTTTTATGGCTTGGGTCCAAAAGTTTGCGCCGAACGTTGGACTGAACAAATGGACGCTTTGGATATCGTTTTCCCGAAAGTTACTAAATGCCATTTTCATAAATATGGCAGCAGTGGCTCATTACAAATGCACGATACGCTTTGTGTCATGGCTTTAAATATAATCAATGAGAAAATCTATACCATACTTTGGTTTTGGTATGCTTTCCTTTTCCTCTTCACTCTACTCGGCTTAGTATGGCGGGCTTCAACTTTTCTTTTTTACAAAAAGTAAGTCTTTCAACGTCACATTTGAAATCTTAAAAAAATACTAAAATTCTATTGTTAATTAATTGCAATTATTTAGCATCAAATTCACTCGTATTTCATTCTATTGGGCTAAGCCTGGCAAGATGGACGATCACGAGCTAACCGCTGTCATAAAGAAGTGCAATTTCTCAAATTGGACATATCTGTTTTTTTTACGCAGCAACTTGTCTGAGTTTGTTTTCAATAAGGTTATCTATCATTTATCCAGTGAGTTTCCAAGTGAGCAAAGAGAGAACGTTATCAATGCTGGTAAGCTCTCGCCGAAAGATGACGATCTAGGTCCTAGTCGCTTGCAAACTTTACGCGTAGACGAAATAAGTTCGCCATTGTTGGAAGAGAAGGGAAACAATAAGTTAGAGTAGTTAGTTAGTTGTGTCCTTCAGATGTCATTTTTTTTATTTTCTTTTTGTATATAAATACTTTAGATTATAGTAAATGTGAAAATTTTAATAAAAAAAAAAATTAAATTTAATATGTTATGTTTATAAAATAGCGATTTTAGTTCGTAAAGCGACAGTGTTTCACAATGAAATAATTGATGATATGTTGAACGTGTTGTTAAGATAATAAATAATAACCAAAAAGGGGGCAAAGTAAAATATCCTTCTATTCGCGACGACGTCGGACTGTATGGAATGCGACGGAATAGATGATTAGTAATTTAAGAGCAAATAGTCTTAATACTAAAACCGCCGCGTTGTCAAATAGGATGGAAATTTAATTTTTTCCTTTTTATACCCGCCTCCGCAGAATTTTATCAAAACGCCTGTAACGTCCAAGCTTCAGAAATCTCACAAAGTGTTGATGTTCCTAATTAGCATGAATTTTTAAGTTGATTTAAGCATGTCCGTCTGTCCGCCCGTTGCAAATATTCTCCTAGCCGCAAAGATGAAGCTATCGGCTTCAAATTTTGACAGAAACAGTGAAAGTTCTTGCACCCAGGTTGGTATTGCAATTGGACCAAATCCGTTGAAGGACAAGCCCAGTGCACGAAGTGAACTGACAACATCTCTGTTGTTCGAAAGGAATAAAAAATTCATTTTTTGCTCATAATTACATGCTCATAAACTACAGCAAACAAGTCTACAGAAATTTGAATTTGAGTGCCCCTACAAAAAAGGGAACAAAGTGACCACGCCTATTCAATATTATAGTATATCAACATCAATGCCCTTAAAACTTAACTTTAAAAATTACGTAAAGTATAAAAATTCTTGGCCAGTCTCAAATTCGCAATGCCCCTAAGCATGTCCGAGTGTTCGGCTGTCCATCTGTCTGTCTGCCCGACTGTGTAGTATCTGTGGAAAACATTCTTCCGTTCGCAAAAATGAAAATATCGCCTACAAATTTGTAAAAGGATTTTCAAATGTCAAAGGACACGCTTACAACGCCCGAATGTATATGTAACAACGCATATAGTACATACACCATATAGATTTTCACTTTTATTCTGAAAATAGAAAAAATCATGTGCGTACATCCAAAAGCATGAAAATTTTGTCTTTTGGGATCGCGGTGATGCGTATAAAAGTTTCGTGTGACGACCGAATATAATTTTTTACTTTTTTCTTTTTTGTTCTTTTCGGAAAAACAGTGATGGGTATAAAATATTTGCTTACTACTTGTTTTTTTTTCTTAAGATTTGCACCAGAACACGCAGGAGGTACAAAGACCCTAAAATAAAGCTACACCGCGGCTACTGATGTGTAGCATATTGCTATTTCTACCAAACAAAAAGCATCGTTTTGCACCTAAATATTTGTGGGATCGCTACCGGCGTTACAATGAAGGCAAGAAAGTGAAATTTAGCCTAACAATTTCTTTATCGAGAACGAAGCCAAAGCTACAAAATGGTTGTCATCTGTCCATATGGCGCAAACCCATAATAAATTAGTAACGGAAACACCCTCAAAAAAGCATCACCACGTTTTTCATATTTTCTTCTATAACTTTTCAATCTTGTGAAGGTGTTTCAGGATGTCTAATACTCGATCGGCTTACTAACACGGCCACAATCAATCATTAATATTTTAATTCTAATTCAAATCTAATATTCTACAACCTTTAAAAATCGCGTAAGACAACACTAAATATTTTTCCAAAAAGCCGTGCAAAAAAAGTAATAATGTATCAGATATTTATAGAACAAAAACAATTCATTTTTATAACAAAAAAAAAAATAGTGTACACTAAAAGGCCAATCTAGAAGTATAGCATATAAAAATTTATCGCTATTTAATAAGATAATAAAGTCCACGTTTATCACGGACTGGAGCAAAAATGCTGTCATCCGCATATATGTCAGATATGTCTAGCACTGTGTAGTAACACATTGTCAAAATTACAATTAAAACAACAAAATTTTTGCGATTCGTGCTCGAACAAAAAATTCGTGTACTGTGTTATTGCAAAACCGGGTAAAAAAAGTGTTGTGTGTATTCAAAAAAGGTTACTAGAATGAAGGCTAGACAGGGTCGCGTAATAATCGTTGAATAATCAATATCGCAGAAGTAAAGTATCAAATTGTAAGAAAATAAACGGACACCTTAAGCAGTGACAACAGACGAGATTACGACAGAAATTATTGTTATTTGGATTAACAAAAAACAAGTGAAAGAGAGAGTAGATCCGTAGGGATAATTAATACAACAGAGCACTGATATAAAGAAAGAAATATTATAATTAAACGAAGTAAGAATATTACAATTGAGCAGGTTCAACTCTTAGATACCCTACACTGCTTCACCTAGTACAGTTATTTACTGGCTGTGGTAATTACACACCAAAAATTACGCATTATTTCCATGCAAGGGCATACTCTTCATGATAGCGCGCGACATGTAGACTACATACAAAAATACATATACAGATATCAGACGGACAGAGGGGCAGACAAGCGTAGATCGATCACGAAGCATTTTCTAAATTGATGGGTATAATAACAGGTGAGTCTATCTTAAACCAATCTGGGTGTAACGGACGTCCGAACGAACTTAACATACCCTGTGCCACAAGTGGCATAAGGTATAAAAATGTGTTAATTGTTGTGTCGACAAGGGAATAGAATTGAAAAGTTTTGTGCCTGTGCATACGGTGCGATCGATGCAAACACATTCACACAAAACGATAATTTTGAAAATTACAGGTTGAGTATAAATGGAAATTGAAATTATTAAAAAGGAGAGGATTATAATGTGGTTATAGAAACTGATCTTGTGTAATCAATCAGTCATGGAGTAATGTGGAATAATAAGTTCTTGAAAGTGACATCGGGTGAGTCCGTCTCGTACAAATATAAATGTTTTTATTTAAGAACGACTCTGAACAAGTGCTGTCCTACTCCAACCAAAGACATGAATTCTTCGCACTATACGTAAATGATGAAAACTATCACTCTAGTATTGCACTTGTCATGAAAGGATTTTCTCATGTGACTAATCATTAGCTTCTAAAATACTTACAAGTGATTTTGGCTCCCCACCTGGGTATTTGAAATCAAAACTATATATATATATATGTGTGTGTGTGTGTTAGTGTGTGCGTACAATACGTAACGAGTCACATACATTATAAATTCAAGTTTTTCAAATTAGTTGTTGCTTAGTCTTTGATCCTTTAATTGTACTATGCAAGGATATGTATTGGATTCACTTTTAAATATGATGGATTCACTACCCAGTGGAATAAGGTAGAGATTTAAAGATGATTTCTTTTTTTCTTCTTCGATTCTCTTTGAAAATAGTATTTGTTTTCCATCAAGTCTTCATATCATTCGTCTCTAAGCAATTTATGTATTCATTTAATGAATAGAAGAAGAGTTCACATTTGCATATTTAACCTCTTAAATGATTTTAATTGAGTAAATAAATGATTAGCACATTTATTACACTTAAGTGTTTAACAGCCAATGTACGTGGTTGTCGCGACTAATTTGTAATTGAAATTGTAATGAATTCTTACTAAATATATATTTTTGCAAAAATTAAGAACACATTTTTTTTAGTCTTCTTCTTTCTTTACCGACTCTTCAAAAAAATAACAAATTTATATTTGCACCTTTTAAATAATTTCATTCGAACGTATATGCTCTTGCGTGGGGAAAACCGAAGAATGAAATTTTTTCTATTGTTAAATAAAAAACATATGTAGATTTTTATTGGTTTTAATTGTTGTAGTCTATTGGTTTAATCTGCGTTACGATAAAATTGAAATGATCTAAATTACAAGGGTTCAAAAGGTGTTTTTCGAATCAAGCGATAATAAACCGATGAATTCACGAGGAATTAAGATAAATCAATAAATTCTCATTTAAAATGCCATTGAAAATATTTTTAATTCTTCTTTTTACAAATTAAAAGTGTAGCTTAGAAAGAGTATTTATTTCTGTTTTAATATATTGTAACGTTGATTGTATTTTGTAATATTAGTTACAAATACAACCCTGTGGAAGGCCGGGTTGTTGACCAGCGAGAAAACAAGTGAATTGTTGAGGGTAAATTTTTGTCAACTTGTGCAGAAAAAAAAGGCGTGATGGATTTTTGAGGTGAGGCAAGCAATTTGGTGGAATGAAATGTCAATTGTCGAGAAAGTGTAATTCAAATTTAAAAAGATTTTGAATAAGAACGCTGTCCGATTGCTGAAACCGTTGAATAAATGCCTATTATAATGTTTGTGTGAAATTTTTCCGTAAAGTTTCACTAAGATCAATACTTTAAATGGTTTAAGATATGAAAACGAATCGAACTGAAGAACATGTGAAAAATTTTATATTTGAGTTGACGCCATATGTAATTTTTTTCGTGATTGCTTGACCTACATAGAAGAAAGGAAGGCATGCACGAAGAAATAAAGGTAGTGAGGCGAAAAACGGTAGAGATTACTACGCTAGCTAGTGACGAACATTTGATATCATGGAAATTGTGTAAATGATAAAGTATTTGAAATACGAAAATGTTCTGCGGTGAAAATGTTCTACATGCAATAGTGATTCCAAAGAAATATAATCTGATATACGTATTTAATATAGAAAGTAACAAACAACACCAGATTGTAATAAAATATGAAATTCATGATCTCTAAAAATTACATATGTAGATGTAGAAATATGTGGGAATGAATGTACAATAAGTTGATTGAAAAGAAGGATCCCGCTACAACTACGCTAAGTTATTGTTTTACAGTGACGTGTTATGCGTAGCGAATCAAATTTATTCTTGGTCTCGCTAGTAGAAAGTAAGAAAACAGTTTGCATAATTATCTGAATTAAAAATGATAAACTAAAAAGTGACTTTACCTCTCAACTTACACTGCCGTGGAAGTTTGATGATCAAGCTCTAAGAAACTCCTAGAACACGACGAACGTATAAATCCGACAAGTTTTAGTTCTGTCAATGTGAACTCTATGTACCCAAGTATCGACCGAACCCAGCCAAGGTGTCACTTTGCGAATTCAGGTAAGAAAAACCAAATTAAATGTATCTTTATCCGAATAAATTTAGTATCTAACATAAGAGAGTTACTAATATTAGAATAAGAAAATTTTATTAGATTACAATAATTTTTTATGGAATAAAACAAAAAATTTATGAATATAAAAATATAAATATGAAACAGATATTTTATGTTCTGTTAAGGGGAAGATAGCTTAGGGGTTGTTGGACTCAATTTCGGGGTCTCCTGTTTAAAATCATGGGCTGAAAGAGACTACAGGTAGAATAGGATACATAATGGCCCAAGGTTTAAACTCTGCCCCTTTCGTCCGTCCCTGTGATTTCATAAGGGTAAACCACGGGTATTGATCAGTGGGACAAAAATTTGAAACTTCTCCCATACCTCCCGAACTAGCTAGCTCAGAAATGAAAAGTGCATCCGTCTTATGCAAACTCTGATCTTCTTCAAGTGACACTTAACAGTGGCCCTAAAAACAATAAAGTTCGCACGGCTATATTCAGACAGACAGTGAGATGTTCGCAGAGACTTTATGAGATGGCCAATGTTCACCTTCTCAATTGTCGGCGTGTGGTGTACTATGCACTGTTCCAATCAAAAGAAACCATCACTAAGGAGAATTCTAAACAACACTTAATGCAATTGGAATGAAAAAAGCGAGCAATGTATATAATACTGGGCTTCCACATAGCCGAGTAGATAAGGATCGTGACTACCAAATCGGTCCTCTCGTATGTAATTCCTGGTACAGTACCGCATATTTACTGATTGGGCGAACACTGGCTGCGGATCGTCGCTATCTCCTTCTCTTTCCTCACTTCTTTGTGTCACCTACACATACAAAAAATATGCGCCTAGAATGAATGTTAAAAATTTTGGATGGGTTGGGAACATTGTCTGGATCCCCCCGTCTTAAATAATTGTTTTTACAAAAAATAAGTCTTGTTCTATTGAAGTGTTAAATTTTAGAACACATCCCCATATAAGTATCTTCACGAGAAATCAATTATTTTTGGGTTTAGTTTTTTATACTTTATGATCCAATGTTGTCGACAATTACTAGCGCTTTGTGAAGAAGGGATTAAGTGTGCTAAGCTTGGATCGTGGTGAGTCGTCTCCCGAGCCTCCTTCTAAATAAGCTCTTCTAGCCCCTAAGCTCCTTCTAAATAAAACTCTTACAAAAGTCATTCATAAAAATTTTTTTATTTTTCATTATTTTATCAAATTCTTAATTTTTGTTTTATTCTCAACTCGGGATTACTGAAGGGACTAAGTGCCCCTATTCTGACATTATCTGTTATCATTCAATTCTCATAAAATTTGTAAATATGTCTGCTTACCATCGTTTCTGTCAGTTTGTATCAAATTTCGTATTCTGAAGTCAGTCACAATAAAACAGGGTTGTTAACTTATGATCTGGTTGACTCTGCTATTGTTTTATTGTAAAAATGTTCAATGACCTGCTGAAGACTAGATTACAACTGTGCCATGGTTTTTGAGGTCACCACATTTATGTTTAACTGTCAGTATACCAAAAACGCACACAAAGCTAACACGACCGATTTTACCGATGCATTTACCGATGGTCTCAAATACAACGTGCTTTGCCCATAATTCATTATTTTGATATTCTTTAATTTTGTCTCTATACTCTACATCATTTGTGAGATAAGAGTGCGTTAAGTTGGCGCGAATGCATACATTCCCCAAAAGGGCTTGAGATAGATCCACCTTTTATTATAAGCTTGTCTGACCGTTTGCCTGTCTTGCCTTTCTTGCCTTTCTTGCGACAAAAAATGCTTAGTAATAGTATTTTGGCTTTCTAAATTAGTGCAAAAAGTTTGGATCCGATGAATCTATTTTTCGAACCGCTTACCATGTAACCTACAGAAACTGAATCTTCACATTGTAAAAACGCTTAACTTTCAATACTTCCTGATGAAAATTCGCTTATAACAATAATTTGACATAAAAATTAATTTTGCCGAATTTGGAATCAATGTAGATCTTGTAGATCTATTTCTTGGATGCCAACACGCATAAGGGTACTAATGGAAAATAAGGTTTTGTACGCCAAAAAAGCCTAATTTTCAATGTTTTATGATGAGAATTTTCCCGTAATACATTAACCATAGGGAATTTGGATCATATAGACCTATCTATTACACTGCACATTTTATGGAGGCAAAGCTTAATTTATCGTTTGTTAAGACGGAAGCAACTGGAAGATAATGAAAGCTTTGATAAATAAATTAAGTTTTCTAAATGTGGATCACCTTGACATTTGAGTATCCCCCAATATGGGGGCTTTCACGAACATTATGCATGGGCATTAAAATATTGTATAATATTTGATGTATTTTTAATTAAACGAAGTGGCTTAGGATGTCTAGTCTAGATTGGTCTCACTACATAGCATTCTTACTTGTTTTAATTTCAAAAACCTTTGACTAAGAAAGTTGATGCTTGTGATCATTCGGCAGAAAATTAGGGCTAGTGATCTGCCAGTGCTTGTTTTTGGAGTAAAGAAGTAAGTAAAGGTATGATAGATGAAACTTGCCCGATTATAACTTTTTTAAATATATTTTGTTAGCAATTACTCGCAAATTAATTAATTATCTTGTTCGCTTTTTATTATTTGTATTTTATTGTTATTATTTCTTTCAATCTTTAGCAAACTTTATTACAGTATGTTGTATGTGTAGTCACGTTTATATATAAGTGCTTCTTAGAGCTGTTCGTCTGTGTGTACTTGCCAATATTTCATTTCAAAATTATTTAGATTTTTTTCTTACGATTTTCGTCTAAAGAATAAACAAAAAAAAAAAAAAAAAAAAAAAAAAAAGAAATCAATTCTCCTATGACAGGTTGTTATTGACCGCAATATGTCACAGAATTACTTGATAATTTCAATGTATTTACATAGTACGTGTATATAATGAAAAATGAAATGTAAAATTTAAATATATTTCTAAAGATTTCAAAATAAGCTCTTTATGTCGTCGTCGTCCCCCCGTTATATTTGGTAGCATAAACCAACAAATTTGCAAACAAAACTGGTTTTCCACAACCAGAAACAAGTACACAATAAACCTTCCAATCAGTTAAGTCGTTATATTTGATCTCGAAATGGTTGCATTTTTTTTTTTTAGTTTTCTACACCAAAAAAATTATTTTACATAAAGTGTTCATTCAGACGATTGTCAGAATGTATCCCATAGCAAACACTTCGGGTTTTACGTATCGTAAGTGTACAACTTTTTCTTATTCAAAGTTTTTCATTGGTATTCAGAACTCTTCATGAGAAATATTTTTGAATTGAATTGAATCTTGTAAATACCTTACTGTAAGTATACGACGTTTTTTTTTTATCTTCTTTTTTATTTATACATTTTTTTTCAAATGACCAATCACTCAAGAAAAAAGAAAACGGGAATAAAGGAAATGATAATGACCGCAGCCTAGTGGGCTTGTGTGCCCAATCAATTATACCTTTACCGAATGAACGCTCATTTAAACTGCAACCAAAGTAAACTCTATCGGACTGAGATTTGAAGCCGCAAATACTGACCTGTTAGTCGCGGTTCTTACCTATTCAGCTACTCTTGCGGGCAATGGCCTCAAAGACTTTTCATTTATTATATGCTTTATCGAAGGCATAGGTATTGTTGGCCAATGTAAGATTCTTTGATTGAGATTGGACTATGTCCACCTCTTTGTTTTTGGAATACTCACTGATACTGATACTTCTCTGATATAACCAATTAATTAGGGAATGTCCCTTGTTCCCGTAACGCGGTGATTCCTAGGAAAAAGTGGGAAAAATTGAAAGAAATAAGGAGGTGGTGGACTCCACTGTGTAGTAAATGTGTGCCGTCTCAATAAGTGATATGCCTTTACCGACTTAGCACTGACTATAGCTGCGACCAAAGTAAACTCTATCGGACTGAGATTTAAGCCAGCGTGCATTGACTTGGTAGAAAAAAGAGCGAAAAGAGACGACAACTTACATGCCTATAGTAGGTATTAACAAAAACCTTGCAATAAAAAAATTATTTATTACGGGAGATGGAAAAGAAGATTAAACTAAGACTGAGAGAAAAGTGATTTAAGATGTTCGGAGGGCCAAAAATAGACTAAAAATGTGAGCCAAGCAAGTTAAGTTAGTCCTCACGAGTGGCCGAGTAGGTAAGAACCGCGATTACCACGTCTGTGTTCACGGGATCCAAACCTTCCTCCCTCTATCTCTTTTCTCGCTTCTTTTCAATAGTCACCGTATTACACCAAGAGGGAACAGCCCCTAAGTAATTGATAATATAATTCAACACAAAAAATAGGATTGAAATACCAATGCCAATCAAAACTTGTGTCCAATAGGAGCAAAAAAGACCATCGCCTCCGTCATGCGCTTCAATCACACTAAGCAGCCGTACAAGACTTAAGGAGACATCTCCAAAGAATTTAATCGCAACTTTTAGCCATTTATTAAAAATTGTGTTGCATAAGCACCTGTCAGCTGCTGTCGATTTGCGGTTTCAGTGACTAATGCTTATAAAAATGTTAAGCAAATCCTAATGCAATGAACCAGCGATCAACCAGAATTCGAAATTGCACTGTTTAATTATATTACCACATAACATATATCGAAAAGTAACAGATGTTTCTCTTTGCTTAATTAACTATATACGGGAAGAAGTTCAATCTTAGAACATAGACTTTCACATTGTTGCTATCTTCTTGTCTTGTGTGCTTTTTGGGAACTTTTCGGACGGCTTGGAAACGACGCCTACGCAAATTCCCATTAATGTCGTTAGCTTTGTTATTCCGTAGGTTACTTTACCGGCTAATGAGTGCGCGATGGCTCTTACTGGAAATGTTTGCAGACCTCAAAGGAACCTTCTCCCGCCTCTTGATCAGCATCAAGTTCTGAATTGACTTAAGCATGCCCGTCTGTCCGTTTGTCTGTCTGTGTATTTCCTATTGCGGACATTCTCCCGTTCGCAAATGTGAAATCAGTCACTGATTAAAGAGTAGTGTAAAGGTTATGCAAGGGCTCCTCTCAGGTTGCTAACAATTCCTCTAAGACGTTAATCATAAAAGTAAATAAAGTTTCTTTCCGTGTAAGTTTTCTACTACTAAAGCATAGGTCGTGTTTCCAAGTAAATATATCTGAGAAAAATATTTATTTACATTGCAAGTATGTGTTAATGTAAATATAAATCTTTTTTAAAAATATTTATGATCGTGACAGTATTTGGAAGAGAACATCTAAAATTGTCAATTTAACTAAAGACACACAAATGCTGGATGCATACCTTTGTTAGAGAATTCATTTTAAAATCTATAAAATTAAAGGAGTTATAGCATTCGATTATTTTGAAAGTAATCGCAAACAGTTTGTACATAACAGAAACATAGTTGCAACAGTGGCAGATTCCGGGGAGTGTTGCCATTGCACGGGCTTAGGCAATGCTAGATATACTTCTTTTTTTAATATGGGAAATTCCTTACGTGGTCAGAAGGAAATACATAAACACCAAGAGATCCATAGGGATACCAGAGATTAGTGCTTTCAGATTATTTGTTGTCGTTTTTTTTATAAGAAGAACTGTACTAAGTTTGTGGGGATGTACGCAACACGAAGAAGGACTTGAGATGCATCCACTTTTTGTTATATCGATTGAGAATCACTCTCTGCTCTGATTCTGCCGAAGCTTGTCTGTTCGCACTTCCGTTTTATTTCCTTGCGGTCAACCCACACATTGCAATTTTTGAGTTATTTTGCTGAAACTTGGTTCACTGATATGCTTTGCCTCAACAGCGAACTGTATTGAAAATCGTTGGAACCGGACCGCTCGACCACTGTTCGATCACTTCCCATATAACGCCTGATTTTGGCGGGCCGTCGCCTGCTATGATGTTTTTACTCATTTACAGTAAGAGGCTAAGTAATGATGAATTTTACAATATTTTTGTGTGACGGGGAATGATTACAGTACATGAGGTATGGCGTTAGCTAGCCCTTTGCCCTTTAATATTTGCATATGTATATCCTTATTACGAAATATTTTCTCTCATAAGCACAAATACACGAAAAAAAAGTTTATTTATTTTATTAAATTTGTATTTCCGGTACCGAAACCAACACACGTGGCGTGAAAATGACATCTCCTTCTTAAGCGGTTGACAGAGAAAGTTTGAAACGAATCTAATATTGTTTTGATCCGCTAAAAAATCAGACCCTATTGGCCTCCCTTGTGTAGTAAAATAAAATCTTCATTATTTTATTTATTTATATACGATATATTTCTGAGTAAACACATGTGCTTATATATATATATATATATATATATATATATATCTGTGCATTAAAATTATGTGTTAATGTGTAAATCGTTTTAAAATATTTAGGATCATGACAATATTTCCAAGGAAACCCCTAAAAGTGTCAATTTGACTTAACACATACGTTGGACGTGTTGTCTTCGTTTAGAAATTCATTTTAAAATGTGTATACAAGTAAGCAAAAGTAGTGTTCGGTTATTTTTCAAAGGAATCGCAAAGAAAGCAAAACTCATCAAATACTTGAAGAACAGCAGCAATAACAATAAAAACAACAAAACCGACAGCAAGACGATCAAGGTTAAGTGCAGAGGATGTTTAGTTAACATATTGCAGACAGATACGGAAAATCAACGAATTTTTTCTTCTCTCTTTTTTTTTTGTTTTATTGTTGTTTATGAAAACGCATTTTAATGTTTTTCTTTTAATCACAAGCGTAATTGTGTTCATAGGAAGGCAAAATGGTAACACATTTCACGAATATATTAATTCAAATTATTTCCTCGGATTAGATCGGCATTGACCTTGAACATGATTTTTATATGGTATTTTCATAGCGTATACTTTTCAATTTCTTAATAATGATAATGAAAAATTAAATAAATAAATAAATAAATAAATAAAAAACAAAACAAAAAAAAAAAATGCATGCTTTAATTAAAATTCTATAACATTTTTTGAAACATGTTCTATTTATTGTTAACAAAATTGACCTTTTACGTTACGCTCACTCACCTAAATGGTGCTCAAATTCTGACAGTGGACATGACATAATAACAATGTAATCAACACTACTGAGCAATGCATCCAAAACATATCAAATGCACTACCAAGTTATATATAACTATACATATACACATATTATATATATACATATGTTACATATATATATATATAAGATGTTGCACATGCAAGTATAGCACGTTTAAGTTAGGCTTTTAATTCAATTAAAGACTTTAATGGGCGTAATATTTGTAAGCATAAGTGATCGTCTCAATCATATGACAATCTCCCCTATACATGTGTAGAGTATATATACATTCCGTACCCTCTTTAAGACTGTGCCTCTGTCATTTAATGCTTTCAACTTAGCAGAGAAGAAGATCCCATACACATAACTTGATCTTTATCTGAAATTGTCAATTGAAACTTGTTATCTCGTGGCTTGCTTAGAAACCGTGCATACATATATATACGCGATTGTTGTACGTTCGCACATCATTTTTTTTTTTTTTGTCACATTTTTTGTTGCTCTCTTTTCGTTCTTGTAATAAATTCAAGAGCGATTTTGTTTTTTGTTTCCCGCATAATATCTAAGCTAAGTAAATGTATTCGTATAATGTACAGTATTTTCGTACATAATTTTGTCAATTGCTTAAATTGTCGTTTTTCTGTTAGAAAAAAAAAAAAACAAAAAAAAAAAAATCACAAGAAATAAAATATGAAAAGTGCACGCAATTTCAATTGCCGTTGAAAACTAAGTTAAGCGTAGCATCTTAACCTTTGTAAAGAGGATTATTGAAAGCTTGTTGTTGTAAATATCAGAAATCTCATGAAAAACAATTACTCTAAAGTTAATTGCTAAAGTTTGAATGGGTCCTATAAGTAATGTGTGAATATCAATAATTATCGCCGGATATTTATTTCATGTACATATATACATAATATATAAGTTTTTCTTTTTCTCATATTCAATGTGTGGGGATAAAAAAATGTCGCAATATTTTCGTTTAATTATCAGTAGATCTTTCCTCCCCCATCATATATATGATGCAAAACATTCAAAAGAAATCGCATTGAAATCAAATTTGCAAAGCTCGACCATAATCCTATGTACTTTAATATCGACTATGTGTCGCCATTGTGATCGTGAATCTTGCCCCTTATTTAAAATCATCACATTTTTTTTTTCCCCCGAATAATTATGTTTTCATACCCATCAGAGGTATATGCATTTCGCCAAAACGTTTACAATGCCCGGAAGGAAGCATCAGATACCCTACAAAGTAGATATACTCTGGATCAGCATCAAATGCCTAGTCAATTTGATCATGTCCGTCCATCCGTCCGTCGATTTATATATCTGTGTTACAGCTATTGGGTGAAACTTGGGAGAAACTGTGGAAGTTGGGAAAGTTTGGGATTGAAAGTGAGTCCAATTGTTTGAAGGACGTGCCAACTGAAAGTAAGCTGAAAACACCTCTGTTTTTCAAAGGAGTAAAAATTTGGTTATTGGTTTCTTAGCTCATAAACTACAGCAGGTAAATCTGCAAAAATATATATACAGCCGAGTGATGCTTGAACACCAAAAATAAAAGAAATTGAATTTTTGGTTAATATTTTTGTAACGCGTAGAAGCCAGCTTCAAAAACCACACAAAGCATGTGTGTAATCTTGACCAGTGTTAGCTTCGGAATGCACCTAAACATGTTCGTTTGTTTGTCTATCCATCAATCTGCCTGCCCAACTATGTATCGCATACAAACTTGCAAAAGGATTTGAAAATGATCAGACTTTCAAAGGACGCGCCCACTTACCTTCACGACAAAAGCTGAGATCATCCTTGCTTTCGGTGTTTCTTTGTGAACGAAAATACATAATAGAGGTGCAATTGACGAGCTCGATATCTTCAAATTAACTGAATTAACTATTTGCCTTAACACATTGGAATGAATATGAAAAATTAGTGGTGTTGACAAGACGGTACAACAAGCCATCAACAAAACAATTGAACTCTGCCCACCTGCAAGGAATGGACAAAATAATATCGACACTAAGCAATATTATATTAACCTATGGCATGTTGGGCACCATTACTTCCATGTAAATAAGTTTTAGAGTTATAGAGCAAAGAGTGAGGAGTAAATTTCCATCTGCAGCATCAATGAAACAATTGGCGGATGTGTTGGTACCAGAGTGCGACAATACTCCGTTGGAAACTGATCAGACACTCTACGAATCTATTCTGCGAAGAAGTGTAACTGTTCTACAAGCAAATGGTGGCTTGACATTATACCATGTGGTCTACTATGTACCCATATTTCGTGGGTTACCTGGGCTCTCCTAACGGTCGACCACCTGCTCTAGTACTAGAAAAAAGTCTCGCAGACTACCTACGTACCTTAGTACTGTACCGAGGAAAGAAGTATAAGGATAGACTGAGTTGTAGGCGAGAGGACAGAGGGAAGAGTTTGTGCGAGAAGGTTTCGTCCCTTGTCTGAACTCGCTTACCTATCGTCACTTATTCTGAGCGTGATTGAGAAGGTATTATGAATAACAGAGATTACGCAAAAAAGAGGCAACGACGATTTAGACGAGCTTCACTTGGGAGCGTCGTGATCCAATGTGCAAGGTACCCAGGCCGTGCGGGGCAACCAGCGATTGCGGTGAAATAGTAAGCACTATCTCTCTCTCGTACTAAAATACCACTTGAACACTTGAAAGATTAGAACAAAAGAGATAAAAAAAAAAAAGTACGCGACTGTTATGCAATTCTAGAATACATTTGCCAGTCGCTCCGCTTCAGACGCTATTCTATAATATTACTTTAGTTTTAAGACCTTTCACAAATCTTCAATGCTATATTACATTGATTTACTTAGTTTGGTAATATGTGCACACATAGAAGTGCCCTACTGTGTGCATTTATTTCGCGTTCTTCAATTACATTTACATATCAATGTAATCTAATGACGTTCAAAGCCAAATAAACTTTCAAATTGTCAAACCAATTGTTATATAAATAAAAAAAAAGTAGAAAACTTTGAGAAAAAAAAATTTAAACTCAGATAAATAAAACCATGTCGTATACACACACACACACATGCATACATATTCGAGAACAAAAGTCAACATTCAATTGGAATTTATTTCCATCAGTTTGCTTGCTTGTGTAGGCATTTAAAACGTAACGATAGATTGCAGTGGCAAAAAAACAATAATATGAGAAGTGAAATCAGTCTTGATCTGGGGCGAAAAAATAAAAGATGTCATTGTGATCGTTTTACATGATCGAATTTAGATTGATAAGCATGAAAACCACAATAGATGCGGCGGCAGAAGTAAACTCTAGATGACAGCAAACGAAAGAAGAGCGAAATAAATGAGAATTGAATTAGTGTTGAAATTAATTAAAAAATTATAACAAAAAAACAACAACAACAACAACAACAACAACAACACATAAAAATAAAATGACTAACAGTTTTAGAAAATTTTACAAATTTCTATTCACATATAGTCCAACGTATTCAATGTTAAAAAAATTCGACACTTTTACGAGGTCATATAAGGTCTAAGAAATGAGTTAAACCTAAAGCAGGCACAATATTATCCAATCCTCTGAGGTGTTAGCAAATATGCCGTAATAATCGAAAATGTCACGTAATTAAAATTGCAGTTCAAGCTAATCTGAAATCATGTACATATATATATATATATATATATAAACATATATTTACATATATATAAATATAAAGTAGAAAAAGTCAAGCACTCTAAGTAAGTTCGCATTCACATTAAATCATTGCAGGGTATTGAAGCAGGTTTATTTGGATGAAGTCAACAATTTTTTTACTAGAATGCGACTATTCTCTCTCTTCTACTTTAAAAAAGGTTTTCAATACTAGAAATTTTGTACTGAAGTTATCAAGATGTGAATATATGACTTAATTTCAGAACATTTACTTGCTTTGTATTATCTTCGATGCAAAACTCCATGCGAAAAGAAGAATAATTGTTAGTTGCAAGCATCGTTGCTAAGAAACGCGAAATTGCAAGAGCTCGTCCTTATTCTCTTTTATTGCCAAAGTGGTTTTGTTTTCCTTCTTTTAGGGATTCTATCCTGATTTAAAAAAATGGGCAACTAAGTGTATGAAGAATTGGGATTCAATGGTTTCATCATAATATTGGGTTGACGATAAAGTTATGTCATATTTTAGAAAAAAAAAATTGAATTTTAAGATATTTGATGGGTTCCCCAGCAGTTAAATGGTGGATGCCGAGATCCTCCCCAAAGTGGTTTAATATGAGTTACTCTCTCCAACATTGATCATAAAATACCATTACCGTCCAGATCGGTAATCTTCTTTGAGACTTGATCTCCGGACCGTGTCACATAAGTCTTTACAAGCAAATTGATGCGTTCCTTTCTTCCTAAATGCCCCTTATCTACTGCAGTTTATTCACTCTGTACTTCGTAACTAACTGATATAGGGACGTGCTCAGTAAGTAACAGTAAGACCCGACATGACGCATTCTTTGTGCTTACCTAGAGCTCTTACTACCAGCAGGTAGTAAAATTTGACCCCAATAACCCGATAACATATTATACACCATACATACATTTTTCTAATAGCCCTCTTTGCCCTATTGCTCATACGAATGACAGTTATTTTGACATATATTTTATACCCATCACCGTGATTCTAGAAGAAGGGAGAAGAAGTAAACTTTCGTACCCTATAATATCGGGTGGGCGCGATTGATTTTTTCTTTCTATTTTCGAAATAACAGTTTTTGTCGCATAGACATGTGGGCGTGTTAGGCGGGCGCTTTGAAAAGTTTAAGTCGCTTCCAAATGCTTTTCCAAATTTGTAGAAGATATGTTAGGTTTACGAGATTTTTGAAGCTTGTGTCGTATTTAAAAAAAAAAACAAATTTTGACGCGCTCCAAAAGTGAATAGGGGTTTTTTTACAGACGCTACTCTATCGCCCATAGAATATGCTGGCAAATTTTCGTACATTCGTCTGCTGGTAATGAGCAAAACAACAATTTTTGATTCCTCTTGAAAAACAGAAGTGTTCTCAGTTTACATAGTACTGTGGGCGTGTCCTTCGATCGATTTGGCCCATCTGTAATACCAAGCTGCGCGCAAGAACTTTCAAGTCGGTAGCTTCATTTTTTTCGGCCAAGAGAATGTTTACAACAGACGGACACACAGACGGACATGCTTAAATCGATTTAGAATTTGATTCTGGTCAGGAATATATATACTTTCTGCGCTCTCAGATGCTTCCTTCTGGGCATTGCTAACGTGAATGCAAGTGACGATGGGTATAAAAAGAGAATTGATAATAATCAATAAAAAATCGATAATTAAAATGCCTTAATAATTATTTCTAGTTTTTTTCTCTTGGAGGCACTTTTTATTTTCAGAATTACTTTAAGTAAAACAAAACGAAATTTATAACTTATTTTTTAAATATAACTAGATATTAATATTTAAATAAATAATAAAATAAAGCTCATACTAAGATCTTCAAATACACACTTATATTCGAATGAATATTGTCGTTAGGTGATGCAATTCTCTCTCTCGCTTCGATATTTATTCACAATTGAATAATGCGTTCTTACAAGCATATCGACGACCACAGCGACGTCACAACAATGACAAATAAAAGTTGAATAGTTGTGACTGTGCGTAAACTGTTGTCGGCTCCGTTGCATCCATCGGTGTTGCATGTATAAATGCACGATCTGTAATCCATGCGATCGCCTTTGTTACGTACATAATCACAATAGTTTCCCAAATCTTTTGATGAGCAAAAACGCTTTGCACCAATACCCCCTTCAAAGCGGCCAACATGTTTAATGCAGAATTTAGCGTCGTGAACGTTTGAACAATTTTGTGTCTGTATATCGGGTCGATCGAAACGTTCGAACCATTCGCCACATTGAAACGGTGTAGTCGTGTCCGAGGTGTCACACACATAACAATTGATTCCCAGGGCTGTACTTAAAATCACGCAGACGATGACGCTTTGCAGTACAACTTTCAACATATTTCCTTTATTTATTTATCTTTTATGTTTCTGTGCACAACTTCAGGTATATTTAGTTTATCGGTGGCAGAAGAAGAGTATAGTAAATGAAACAAAACAAAGCAACACAAAACAAAATGCGATGTTAATAATAACAAAACTCTACCATTAATGCACAAGAAGAAAAGCCAAAGCAACACACTCAAATGTCAAGCCTGTACTGATATTTCAAGTTGTAGGTATTTTTAATGGCGTCACAGCCAGAGCCGGTTTATAGAAACCTTGTCTCTTACTCTTATCTACTGGTTTCATGCTCATTAATTTAACCTTTTGTTTCATTTCTTCTCGTTTTTCATTTTTCGAGTTGAAATTCTCTTCAATATTTCCTTATGCAATGGTATTAGTTAATACGCTCTTTTTCGTCGCTGAGCTCTTCAAAAACTCTTAAATGTAAACAACGAACCGTAATGTATGGTTAGAAGCTCATTTATACCAGCGGTCTAATGAAAATAAAGAAAAACATGTATATGTACATAGATATGTATGTATTCTTTCATGCTTCCTTTTTTGGTTTTTTGGTTTTTTTTTTTTTTTTTCCTCAAAGATTATTATTAGAGTTCAACACAACAATGGTGGTGGTTTTTAATGCCAGTACATTATATGTATATTCCATATATCCTTAACTTTACACTGAAGAGAATTTTCAGTTTCAATATCAGCCTCAATTGGTTATTAGACGGTATAAGTTATAACAACTTTAGGGCTAGACGGATGTATCTAATTCAGGGATGGGCAACTAAAGGCCCGCGAATGTGCAAAATTTTAAATAATTCAATTTGCCAACACATGGTAATGCTGCGAATGAATTGTATCTGTCTGCACTGCCAACACAAGCGTGCGCAAGCTATCGAGTGCTCATTAGCCCCATTTAAGAAGAAAGAAAATTGATGCATTGAGGCCGCATTTTTAATAATATCTGGACTAAATTTCAAAATATTCATTTACGAATATGCAAGAAAATGCAGTAAACAGATGCAAAATTAGGAAGTACTTCTTCAAATATCTACTGGGGAATAACGCCCTAACAAATCAGGGACACTACCAATGTAGTCCAATACATTGAATAATTTGTAAGATCCCACTAAAAATATTAACTCTTATCAATCCGTTCTGAGGTGAAAATTGATATTGGCCCGTCGATGAAAAAAGCTACCCATTCCTGATTTCTCATTTTCATTCTTGATGCGAAATATGAAAGATTAAGCTAAGTAAGCTTCAAAAAATGCAAAGAGCTTCTTCTTTTTTTTTTCGGTGTATATTCTATATGCACGTACATCCAAAGTTATTTATCAGGAGGTGTTGGAGTTCATAGTGAAATATTTCAAAGAAATTGCGTATTATATGCATTTGCGACATCACGCAAAGCAGAAATAAGCAAACGTTGCTTTTGCCAATCTTGCAAGTTGTTTAACCGATGGTATTCTTGTAATACAAAATCGTATATTCCCAAGAGAAATAAGTAAATCTTCTATCGCAACAAATTTGAAAAAAAAAAAAAAAAAAAAAAAAAAAAAAAAAAAAAAAACTTTTAAATAGTTTTGGAAGCGTTATTAAGCGGAATGTCTTCGTAGAGAAACTTTCCAATTAGAGTTCTTCTTCAAATTATAAAAGAAGAGTTTCTTGTTGTTGTTTGTATTCAAGGCACGTTTTCGCATGAAATCGGCTTTTCTAGGTACAATCACATTGTATTCTTTCTTATATGGGTGCGTTATAGCTAAACGAAAACAATATTGAGTTTGTTGAAACTTGTAAGTGAGCGAGCGAACAGACAAAAACGTTAGTATTATATAAATATACCTATATATATATATATATATATATATATAGATGTATTGTACATATGTATAATAGTTCAGACAACTTGTTGCTTCGCATTCAACCATATATAGCCGTATATACATATCTATCTACTGAAGCGAGTTATCTGGTGCATATTTTTGTGTTATTTTATTTTATATGACCAAACATTGCCTTACGTGACTGAAAAGACGGACCAAACACATGGTGAATGACATGCAAGTTTTAATAATAATAATGATAATAATAACAACAACAACAAATACATGCAACTTCTGAATTCCTTAGATGATAATGAACAATTTGAAAAAGTCTTCACTTTTCCTTTATAAACAATAAAATGGTTTTGTTTCTTGAACGTCTTCAGGCATTTTTGTTTTTTTTTTTGCTGTCAATTCATTTATTGGCGACTTAATAAAATTGTTTGGTTTTCTGATTTAATGAGCAAAAAAGGAAAAGACAACTTACGAATGGCTTCGTTTATTGTTTTTCTTCTCTGAAGAGCACAAGAAGAAATCAGACCATATTTGGTCATAAAAAGAAAGGAGAAAAAAAAAAAAAAAATTAACAAAATAAATAAATAAATAAATAACAAAGAATTGATTAATTAAGTGAAATATTATTTATTAAAAAATTTATTAACTAATCATATCGTGCTATTTAGCTAAACCGATTTTAAGCTCAAGCAAGATTTTGACTCAACATTTATTGCTTTAATGTCATATATTAACGAAGAGTTTAAATATGATCGATAATAATGTGTGTATATATAAATATGTTCCGTAAGATTTCTAATATGTGCGAGTGTAAGGACTAAAATCGCAATTTCCCACTATGGTTAATCGCTTTAGACGCGAGCACAAAAATCGAGTCTAACCAGTTCTTTGTGCAAACAATGCACCAAAAAACAAAAGAAAAACTAACAACAACACAAATGCCTTAAATTGACATCGATGCTACCCTAACTCTTATATACGATTTACGAAACGAATAGTTGCGGATGTTAAGGCGAATCTCGAATCCCCAGCATCATTGGGAGGGGGCTTGCTTGCTTGAATGCTTGAACGTATGAATAGGAATCCTTTGACTTTCCTTTCGATGCGAAGTAAAGATATGTATATAAATCCGTTTGAAGGCGTGTGTTACAGATATCCTCACTAGCTCAAGGTCGCATAAAATTCTCAAATATCTAACAAAATGATCAGAAATCGGATGATCCTTATAAATATTTCAGCGCACTTCTCGATTGTACAACAATGAACGGTCTTTAATTAAGGGCAATACCCCATTAAGGGCGAGACTTTTTAAAATTAATGGCTTCAATTGTTAATCCATTTGCCCAACGTTACTTGCGTTATGTCTGCGAATGCCTGATGTGCCAAAGAGTATAGCGTGTCAGCGTAAACCTGGGTTTGGATGTACGTCCAGAAAGAAAAACGCCATGGATTTTAAATTATCCGACCGCGGTGGTCTAAATAGAACAATGATGACGACGAGCCATTTCTCCAAAGAACACAACTGTTCGGGGACTTTGGTAAAATTTTTTAACGATTTCTAAATTTTCAAGAATCAACAGTCGCTGCATGAAGAATTCGCCAACTGTATTGGATATTCTTTTATCTGGAAGTAAAAAAAAAAAAAAAAAATGTATTTAAAATTACTTGGCCTGAAACGGCGGATGACGACTAACAATACACTGATCGTGGGTTCAAATCTCAAGTTCGGTAGAGTTTTCAATAAAGCCGATAGTCTCAGAAGCTAGTACTTAAACATTTTAATCTTTGAATTTATTTTTCTGTCTAAAGTAATAATAATAATAATAATAATAATAATAATAATAATAGAATTTTAAAAGATATCTTTCTTAACACTAAAACTATCCTGGGGGTCATTGTGAGCTTTCTGAACTTTTGAGCTTAAAAGAATATATGCAGTATTTTCCTATAACATTTATTTATATGAAAAGATCTTCCAATCACTTTTTCTCTACCTGATCCAGTGTTCAAGATGCTTGCATAGACACATACCTATTTCATTTACTTATATACCTATTCCGTTACGGAGTCACAAAAGTCATAGTCACAAAAGTTAAGATAGGAAGATGAGATTTAATCCAAGTATTCCTTGACTGATTGAGGATATGACGTTAAAAATGGGCATAATCTGGTAACATGCACGTCCACAAAGTAGAAGAAACTGAAACGAAATCGGAAATGCATCATGAAAATGTTTTCGGAAACCTTCAAGCTTAACGTTCGCCGGGGTTACCTTCATGTTCAATCCAAAAATAGTCCCGATCGATTTATTAATCCGGCCGCAATTTGCGACAACATTTTATTTCCAGTTCATTTTAACGCATATTAACTAACATTTTCTCCATCCAATTACAAATACAATGTAATTAAAATTGTATCGTTAAATATGGACATAGTGGTAAACAGAGCAAAGCTATTTTCAGATGGAGCACGCATAAGGCTCTGATAAATTTTTCTTTTCGGTGTTTTTCCGATGCTGTTTGAATTTCTCTTATACGGTGGGTCTGCGTATTGGGAAATCCCGTTGATTTTTATATCCATCACCGAAGGTTGAGGAGTATATTCATCCTGTCAAAACGTTTGCAACGCCCAGAACGAAGCGTACGAAATTCCACAAAGTACATATATATACTTGATCAGCATCAAATTCGGAGTCAATTTAAGCTTGTCCGTCTGTCCGTCTGTGTAATGTCTGTTGTGTACATTCTCCAGGCCGCAAAGATGAAGCTAGCGACTCCAAATATTTTTCGGAAATATTGAAAATTCTTGCACGCAGTTTGATATTGTAAATGGGCCACCTAAATCGAAGAACCCGCCCACTGCAACACATAAGCCGAGAACATTTCTGTTTTTTAAAAGGAATAATAACTTGATTTTTTGCTCATTACTCATAAACCGCGGCAGATAAATGCACAAAAATTTGAACGCATACTCTATAGGCGATACTGTCGCACTTGTACAAAAGTGGAAAAAATTGATCACGCCTACTCAATGTTATAGTGTATCAAATTTTAATTTTTATTCGTCACCTTTGAAAGGGGCAAAAACAAGCTTCAAACATGCCCGTTTGTGCGTCTGTCCATTTGTCTGTCTGCGAAACTGTGTAGTGTTTGTAGCAAATATGCTCCCAGTTGCAAAAGAATTCGGGAGGGATGTAAACTTTTTCGCAAAACACGCCCACAACGCCCACACGCCTATACGACAAAAACTTTTCTTTTGAAAATAGAAAAAATCAGCTGCGCCCACTCCCTATTATGGAGCATGAAAATATAGATCTTTTCCTGTTTTTGTCTTTTTTAGGATAACGGTGGTGGGTATAAAAGATTCCGTCAAGACCGAATATAGTTTTCTTACTTGTCTAACCTCATATTGTTAATCAACCAAGGAATGCTTGTACCAAATTTCAGCTATTTATTCTCATGTTTGTGGCTGCAACGATTCTACTAAAACTACGGGTCAAAAGGACCCATGATCCGGCATATGGAAAGAGGTATAAGCAAAATGTGTCGGTAATTCTAGAGTTAATGAAAGACCCTCCATTTGCCATGACATATAATTAATTCATTTCGGTATCACGTGCGAGTTGTATTCAAAGAACAGATGACTTCGTGCTTCTCGGAAAAGATTTATTTATTCATCAAAGTAATCCCCCTTAGATATAATACACCCGTGCCAGCGTTTTTTTTCAATCCTCAAAGCACCTCCGATATGCGATTTTCGATATGGCCTTGAGCTTTTTTAGCGACGCGGTCTTTATCATCTTAATCGTGGCAAAATTCCGCCCTTTCAGGGGTCTTTTCAATTTAACGAACGGGGTGAAAGTGGCAAGGGGCCAAGTTTGGTGAATGCGGTGGCTGAGACATGATTACGATGTTGCTTTTGGCCAAAAAATTGCGAAATTGCGAAAATGACGAATGAACTGGTGCGTTATCGAGGTAAAATATCAGTGACGTTTCATTCTCAAAAGATTGAAAGAATGGCGTGGACCAAGCCAACCGATATGCCGACATCCTCAGCAGCTTGTCTAACAATGATCATCCTTTGATGAGTCATCCTCTTTTTTTGAAGATACCTCGTATACTTCGCGGAATTTACGCAACGAATTTTTTTTAATAGTCACAAGTTTAGGGAAAAAACGATGATATCCTGCTTTTGGAAGCTATTAAAAAAGAAAAAGAAAAAAAGAAAGAAAAACACAACAGCCGTCTTTGTGTTTACACTGGAAATTATGATTTTGAGCAGAACATAACAGAATATAAAATTCCATCATGTGTGCTGAGCCTCCTTAAAAACAAAATAACAATAACAATAAAAACAATAAGAGCAACAACAAAAAAAAAAAAAAAAAAACGAAAACACCCCTTTCCGTAGCCGAAGAAATTTGTATGCAGTTAAGGGGCAGACATTGCGACCCTTTGATTCCTTTATCTGTCATCCCATTCATAAGCAATCCGTGACACTAATACATCAACCGTGTTGCGAAATGCATAAAAAGCGTATGTATGTATAATTTTTAAGCATCTGCCTTATATGCTTTTGTTAGCCTTAACTGTGTGTGTACTTTCCTTTTTTTTTGTTTTTTCTTATTGTTGTTGTTTTTAATGTCACATATCTCCGGCGTCTCTCTACTAAAGCTCGAATTTGAAACAAACCCATACACTCAACAAAGAAAGTACAGTACATGTGCAATATTTTTAATGCGTACATGTAGACATGAAAACAAATTAGTCTGATCAAATTATACGCTATATTTACAATATATTTGAGAGTAAAGCTCCATTTTGTTTTGTTTTACTTGCTATTTTATTATTTTCTTTCTTAATAGGCTGGAGACGAAAATTTCAGTTTTGCATCGTATAAATGCGTTATTAGGTAAGTAGGCTCCATTTAATTGGTTCAGTGGCATAGCTTCTAGACTGTCTAAAAATTGTTAAGCCTTTCAAAAGAAATCATGATTTCCATATACCGTGCTGTTTATACACTAAAGCTTAAATCTAACTAAAGCTGACTTTATCAATAAGTTTAGATTACATATCATAGTTCAGACCATCTAATAATAATTAAGTACAAACGAACGACTTTGTTAACGCCTTGAGATTTATATTCACCTGTTTTTTATTTTTTCTATCTGAATGCTAACTATTAACCTGTTTAAAGGCTTGTTTATACACTACTTAAGGTCTACGTGAACAGCTAAGCCGATTATGAATGATAATCGCTCTTTATAGTTTTTAATGAAAAAAACGGCTTTTTTGTTGTTTTTCTCTTTGCGTTTTCATAAATTTGAAACTTATCGGTGTCAAGAAAAAACAAGAAAGAAAATTATATTGGATCGTGATCGAATCTTTTATACCCGTCACCGTTATCTTAAAAAAACAAAAAAAAGTAAAAGAGCTTCATTTTCATGCTCCATAATATGGAGTAGGCGCGGCTGATTTTTTCTATTTTCAAAATAAAATTTTTTGTCTCATTGGCGTGCGGGTGTTGTAGGTGTGTCCCTTGAAAATTTTCGCCAATTATTGAACTGTTGCGCACACAGACAAATGGACAGACGAACAGACGGACATTTTAAGTGCGTTCCAAATTGGAAACTGGCCAAGATTTTATATACTTGGTGGGATTTTTGAAGCTTGCTTCTGTCCCTTTCAAAGCCAATGAAAAAAAATTAAATTTTAATACCTTATAATATTGGGTAGGCGTGATCAATTTTTTTGCATTTTTCTGAAGGTACTACACTATAGTCCTTAAAATATGCGTTCAAAGTTTTGTATATTTATGTGCTAAGGTTTATGAGTAATGAGCAAAAAATCAAGTTTTTATTCCCTTTGAATCATAGAGATGTTCTTAGTTCACGTGGTGCAGTGGCTGTGACCTTCATCCGGTTTTGCCCATTTGTAATACCAACCTGCGTGCAAAAACTTTTAATGTTTCCGGAAAATATTTGGAGTCGCTAGCTTCATTTTTGCGGCCTGGAGAATGTATAGAACAGACATTACATAGGCGGACAGGAGGACATGCTTAAATTGACTCAGAATTTGATGTTGATCAAGTACATATATATATACTTTGGGCGGTTTCTGATGGTTTCTGCTGGGCGTTACAAAAGCTCTGTCAAAATGAATATACCCCCCATCCTTCGGTGATAGGCATGACCAATAATTGTTATTTTATATAATTTTTTTTTTTCGTTTATCGCGTATTTAATTTCGAATCTACTCCAAAACAGGTAAGAAAATTATAGGCGGCCACGGCCCACCATTGAATACCCAATACCACCCTACAGATATTCGTAAAACCGCTTTTTAAAATAAGGCCCTATAAGGAAAGACCTGAATATATTAGATTTCATCAAAATATTTCAATAATTACGATTTTTTATAGGTTGAATACGAGAAAACAAGATGAATAGATGAACAGAGGGACATACAAGTTTAAATATATCCCAGAAGTGACTCTGAATCGATTGGTATAATAGAACATGAGCGTATCGTAAGTCCTTCTAAGTGTTGCATACATCCGCCCAAACTTAGTACACCCTTTTACCACAAATGATGCACGGTATGCACATAATAAGTAAATGTTATAGTAAGGAGTAGAAATCTTTAGAAGAGATCAAAACGATTAACCGGTAAGAAGAACACGAAGTAGGTCGTGTTTGATGCAAACTTTGCACTTCATCGGCTTGCAGTGATTAGGAATGAAAAAAATTGGATCCGAAATCTATGTTGACTAAAATTATTTTAATTTTCAAGATTTTTCTTTTCTTTTCTTTGTGAGTGTATTTATTAAAAGACGATACGATGGATTCTCATAGGGTGTGCGAAGCATTTTGATGCAGATTTCTACAGGTGTTACAAAAGGCATAACAAGTGTGATAAACCTCTTCACAGAGATTGAACATTTCTTTAAAAAAAAAAAAAAAAATTCATTAATTTATATGCAATTATTTAAGAGGCACTATACGCGCTTAAAGGCTTTAAAAGATATATATACATATATATATATATATATATACATAGTATGCAAGATATGCTTTGACTGCTGCTTTCAATCTCTTTTATTTTTTTTATTTTTTTTGTTTTATTTCGAGTTTGTTTATGTTTACCTTTACCGTGTAAATACAGAGATCTACGTGCATTTTGACATGTATGCACGTTCATCTGTGTGAAGTGAAAGGTAACGAAAAATTTGGACATTAAGTATTTGATGTTGAAGCAAAAAAAAAAAACAAGGAAAACGAACAAAACAAAAAAAAAAAAAACCTATCAATTATATTTGAACGTAAAAAAAGTGTAACTCAAGACATACCTGAAGGGATTTTTTAAACGTACAATCGTTGAAGTCTTGAGGTTTTAGTGGTTAAACATTTGTTGTAAAAAAAAAAAAACAAAGTTTCTTCTTGTTGTTATTCTACAAACGTATATAAAACCGGTCGTCATACAAAGGTTTAAGCAAAGCAAGGTTAGGAAACAGATATTCGGTTGTTTACTCTAAAATATCCCAAAACATTTTCACTGATGAATTAAAAATAACCGCAGAAGTCGAAGCACACATCTACCTTTTTTGCAACATAAAAACATATTGATTTAATTTTTAGTTAAATATAGGCTTCGATAACCGAAAGTGACTTCGATTACCAATCAGTAGGCATTTTGACGACACTTTGTTTAATAAAAAAAAAAAAAAACAAATAAGAAAAACTACAGGAAAATTGCAAAAGGCAAGGTGCATAGGTGATCTCAGGTTGACTGCTTGCTGACTATAATACATAACCTTATATATATATATATAAGTTATTTTTAGCTACATTTTTTAATCTAATCCTGATCTGTAATAATAATCCAAACAGTAATAAAGTGCTCGTCGATCGTTCAGTTTCGTGTATATGTCCCACTTTAACAGCAACTTTTCTTCAACTAGTCCTGCTATTATTTAATGATTTCTCTAAACTTTCAAAAAAAAATCAAAAAAAAAAAAACTTTGTTTAATCATACTCTGCCATCATAGTACCCTGACATACCCTGAGTGATCGGTTCTATTAAAAAAAAAAAAAAAAATTAAACCCGTTCTGAAAAGAGAAAAGAAAATTTATTCTTCTCCTTTTTTTTGTTTTTTTTATATATATATGACGAGTTAATCTGGAAATGTCCCTTATACGTGCAACACGATAACGATCAGAAGAAAGGAAAGATAGGAATTGGCCACAGTCTGGCGAGTGCATGCTCTAAGCGGCAAGTGTTATGCCTTTACCGAATAAGGTACAAGCAAATACACTCGAACGCACTGAGACTTGAATCCGCGAACACTGTCTTAGTAGCAGGGATTACATTTGGCGGATTGCCCATAGCCAAACTAGGAAACCGAACGAAACCTTGGAAATTTCGATGGGTGTGACGTATGTCGAAATGGTGGGTGTTATGCCTTTACCGACTGAGCAATCACTATAGAGCTACGACCAACTTTGGTTGCTGAGATTTGAACCTAGCAATACTGACTTGACGATTCCTAACTAATCGGCTGCTCGTGCGGAACGTGAAACAAAGCAACTCAGTCAAATTTTGTAACTATATCTTATAAAGACGAAATCTTGGATAGACAGACAAATAGTAACACAATCTCATTATAGTCTCTGGGGATCTTTTAAGCATATTTCTATTCTTTAAACGTCGTATGGTGGAGTTATTTAAACTGATTCCTTCGAATGGTGGATTGCGATAGTTCTTTGGCCGGCTCTACGACATTGACTTGGTGGCGATTCTTGTGTACTCACCTCATCATGTAACCAAAAGGAACGTTTGGCGAATCTATAGAGCATAGAACGAATTAGAGAGAATACAAAGAATAGACCTTCGAACGATCGTTCGTTCGCTCGAACGATTTTCACAAACAGTATAGTGAGCTTAATTTTTAATTTTCTTATTCGGTCGATGCAATTCTGTCTTTACAAACATATATATAATAATTTAACAACAACAACAACAATAAATTTATTTTTTTTTTTTTGAGAAAATGTGCTGAACGTATTTGCGTTGTCGGTTGGATAGAACGGCAGTTAAGACTCATTTATTCATTTTCATATGCAATGATCTAAGCCATCAACATAACAAGGGTATAAATTACTATACAATTTAGTTTAATTGTATATGGACTCGTTTTAAAGAAATTTCTTATGTTTTTCATTTTCTTTTGTTATCACCTACCATATGCGGAAAGTATGCTAGTTTCATTATTACCTGCAATGCTTTCTTTCTCACACAATCATCACTCATAATGTGAAGAGAGAAAATGTGCACACATTTTTGATGAACTTTTTCTTTTCTACCAATTATCTTATATATGGGACGCATTTTCTTATCATTGACTCATTAGCTTTCTGTGAGATAAAAACGAAGGAAGAAGAAGAAATATTACTTTTGATTCGGAGGTGAAATACTACTTTTTCAACAGACTTGATTATGTGAATGTGTTAACTCATCCGGTTTTAAAGAGGAAAATTTTCAAATAGAAACTTGTTGCTGCCTTCGTTCAAGTTAAGTTTAAGGCAGTCTTGAGATTCGAATAGATCCCTGCGTTAAAAAACAAGCTTCAAAAAATTGAAATAAATTAACTAAAAAAATAGTTGCGATCGGCTTACTTGTGAGTAAGATAAGGGATTCTTTAAGTAGCGCGCCTAGGTATCGATACTAAATGATTCTTGCTTGCTATTTGTTTTTTTCTTAAATGTCGTATAGACATTTAAAAACTAAAATAACCCGCAATTTTAGCCGTGATTATGTACACGCGTAAGACCAGCAACGCACATTCTTGTTATGAAAATCAATGTTTCGTGAAATTCGTGATTGTTTTGCTTAATTTTTCATCAAAAAAAAAAAAAAAAAACGCTATAGAGTACCCACCTACATCACTTTGCTTCATACAAATATTCATATCACGGCTTTTCCAAATAAGGCGTTATATGGAAAGTGGTCGAAAAACGATCCGATCTGAAACATTGTCAGACCAAATCGATCGAGAAGGTGATTCTGAATGTATTGCTACAATAAAAGATGGATTTATCTTATGCCCGTTTGCTTGTTGTATACATGCGTACAAACTTAATATAACCACATGTAGCACAAGTGATGTAGGGTATAGAAAACATATAAGCGCGGTTTTGGAGAAACATATTATAACCTTGAAGACCAAGTTTTCATATGTTGCTGAATCGGGTTAGGTGTATATGCGCAGGCCTAAGAGAGGCAAATCCCGAACATCATTTTACTGATAGGATATATGCACAGTAATAACCTGGCTTTCCTACAAAGCACACTCTCTCCTTTTTCTTTCTTTGATTGTTGAAATATTAAGCTCTTTTTCTAAAGTGAATAATGCCTTAATAGTTTTTTCTAATTGTTTTTTAATTTAAAAAAATAATAATAAAAGTAAATATAAAGTAAAAACTAAAGAGTAAAAGCTATATTTTTTAAAACATTATCGTATGTTTGCATTATCGTGTATTAATGAGATTATTTTTCTTGTAATACATCCCGACCTATACATATATGTATGTTATGTAATATGTCACTCAATAAATTCATAAAATAACATATAGATGTCGCCACTATTGACGAACCCATATTTCAAAAGCGTCCAAATTTCATTCAATTCGAACGATTGGTTTTCTAACATGTGGTTACAGTTATTAGCTTAGTGACGCTACCCATGCTTTTGTAAAACAACGGAAAAATCTGAATTCCCTTTGCAGCATTATACTAACACAATTGCAACTTATAAAGTAATGATCGGAATGGCTTGAAATTTCGTTTCAACATTGATACTATCTAACAGCCATGTGGAATTGCCAATAGTGATCCCACTTCTGTGTAACATCCTATAAACTTATCAAGTGATGTGTTAAGTTATGCGAACATGTTGACGTGTTATCGCTAATCTTGAGATTATGCATCGTTTTAAAAATGTCTGTTCGTTCGAACTCTCGTCTAAGTATATAAATTTCATTCTCCTCGTTCGTTTGCTTATCTACTCGTCCGTCGTTCCGTCAATCCATGCGTTAACTTAGCACGCCAAGCTCCCGCTGTTGTAAAGGTCAACAAAGAAAAGTATTATTAGTTATTCAGTGTTATCATGGAAGGCTCACTCGACATTCATTACTTATGTTGGTTGATTTAAAGAAACCTGCTGCGCAAGCCCATCAAACACTTTTAGAAGCTTATGGTGATGCTGCTTCGAAAAAGTTCGAAGACAATAAATTCTAAGACTTATTGCACGAAAACCCAGCTCTAACTCTCAAAAAACTTCTGAGCAGCTTAGCAGTTGATGAATCACCTGTTTCCAAGCATTTTCAGGCAATGCGAAATATCCAGCAGAAGGCAAAACATTTTGGATTGTTTCAACATCGCATCCCCGGCAAGAAAAAGAAGCGTTTTCTGTGGCGTATTGTGACCGACGAAGAAAAGTCCCCAGCGCAAAAAGTCATGGGTTAATCCAGGAGAGCCATCCTCATCGACACCGAAGCGGAGTATTCATGGGCATGAAGTTTTTCTGTGCACATGATGGGACCAGTAAGATGCAGTGTATTACGAACTGCTAAAACCGAAAGAAACTGTTGCACCAGATGTCTAACGACGTCAATCTCGTGCATGACAACATTCGGCCATGCGATGCAACGGTTGTCAAAAACATACTGTTGCAGCTCGAATGGGAAGTTGTGCCGCTCGCAGCATACTCACCATACATAGCGGCCTCTGATTACCACTGCTCAGATCGATGCAGCATGGCTTGGCCGCCACGCGGTTTCGAAATGCTAAAGAAATGCGAAAATTGGTCGATGATTGGATCGCTGCCAAATCATTATCGCTCTTTCGACACGCTATCGCCATATTGACAGAAGGCTCGGGGAAAGTCGTAGACAATGTTGGAAAATATTTTGATTAATATACATTGCGCCAATTTTCCTCAATGGATGTCGTTTTCAACGAGGAACAATGATCAAAATACATGCAAGTGCGTAATAATAGATTTGCTTATGTGCAAAATGTCTTCAATTCTTTATTTAAAAGTCTCTGTTCTCCGCGCAAGTCAAGTTTGGGGAACACTGATTTGAAGAGATGTGTAATTCCATACAATTGAATTAAGCATTAAATGCGTTCAGAGATACGTGTGCGCTGTATGTTGCAAGTATCCAGCAGCTGTCTTCTAAAAAGATATCAACACATATATATGTTTGTTGTATATGCATGCATGCATGTATGTGTTTGTGTATGGTGAGTGCAAACTCTAATTTTTGATCTCATACTAATCGTCTGTCTCTCTTTTTTTACAATTCTCTTTCGTATAATACGCTACGACTGTAGCGTGCTTTCTTTATTGCTCTACTCTGCTACTATGTAAGTATGTATATACCTACGTACGTGTCTAAGCTAAAAATTGAGTTTAAACTTTACTGTAATTTTTGTTTGTGAGATTATTTCTCCGCGTATAACGTGTACACGAAACACGTTGAATATATGTATACAAAGTAAAATACAAGAAAACCCTCCACCACCACAACCACCACCACCACCCCAACACTACTACTGTTACTGCTACCACTACCACAACAACAGCATTGCCGTCATCGTCACCATCGTCAGCACCAATAGAGTACAGAGTATTTGCCTGCATCTGAGTGGTATGTTTTACTGTATTATGTGTTTTGTTTGTATGTATATTGTATGTTGTTGTCTTTCAGTGTGTTTTCCTTCTTTTTTTTGTTTGGTTTTTTTTTTTCATTTTTTTTTTATATTTTTTTTTATTTAGTATTCGAAATGTTTTCGAGCTTCTTAAACACGGGCCAGTGTGCGAGCATATTAGTGTAGTATTTGTGTTTCACAGTACTCAGCTTAAAATAACAGATAACGCGTGTTTCGCTTTAAAACCGTTTAATATAATTCGTTTGTGCTTTTGTTTGTTTTTTTTTTTTTTTTTTTTTTCCGTTAAATAATTACGTGAATAAATATTTTTCTAAATGATATTAAAAAATATTTTAAATATTTTATTAGATATTGAATCTGAACGTATTGCAGAAAAACTTGTTTCCAGTTGAAAATAGTCGGAGAACAAAAACCGCCATCGACAAGTATAAGTGAGTGTGTGCAGATTTGTTTGAAAACAAACACCCACGATGAACGCATAGTCGAAGGTAGTATAATAAAAAAAAAAAAAAAAAATATATATATATATATATATATATATATATATATATATATATATATGTAATAAAAATAATAACAGTAATAAGAATACAATATAAACCATGAGGCCAGGTACACCAAGGCTATGGCCTACCACCGCCACAATATGCTTAACACATTTGCCTTCTACTTAAACATTTGTATGTGTGTGTGTGTGCGTGTTGTTCAAAAGAGGAATGAATATCCTTATCAGTAAGACTTATGCCAATAAAAAATAAACATTTTTCAATTTCATACACGTAATAAATTCTAACGAAAGATATTGTGCAAGAAATAACTCTTCGCCGATACTAATAGTGGCTTAGACTAACGCTCAACTAAATCCATTTCTGCATATGCAGACTTTGCGTACTTTACAAAAATCCTATGAAATTTTCATAAATGAACTGTATGATCGTTTGTCCGCCTGTCTGTCTGTCTGCTCATTTTCTATTATTTTAAAGAAAAATTGAATCAATCAGTTGGCAATAAAAAAAACTCGTATTGTGGCTAAAAAGGAACTAAAAATTTGCAATTGTCTTCAAATTATTCCGAACTACGGATTTAACTTAGGACTCATACACAGAAATCCTGTAAATAAAGCAATTCATTTTAAGCAATCAATTCATTATTCATATCATTTGTACGAGTAAAAGTTTCGAGCTGATGCAACTCAAGATGGGATGAATTTTCAGAAAATCACAAAAATACGGTATACGGGAAAACTTTATTTTACTTTGGAACGGAAGTTAGTAGCATATTATCATAAAAGTGTCTTTTCGAAAACGTCTTTACGGCAGTTGAATTCATATGCAAATCGTAAGGCATTACTTTCTAAAAGATTTCTTCTTTTTTTTTTTTGCTTTGTTTTTTTTTTTTTTTGTTTTCAAATTCGAGTTCTAAGTAAAATTTCTCTTTACGAGAAGAGCCAACAGTGTCTTGCCAATAATGTCTTGAAAAAATTTTTCAATCATGTCTCCGCCGCAAGTTCTTTTCTTCTCAATTCCTTTATTTATTATTTTCGTTACTTTTACCCAAAATCATTACTAAAATATTTTGCTATAATAAATTTTTGCATATTTGGATTTTACGATTGTCAGATATCAGGAACTACTCAAATTTAGCCAGTTTTATGGAATTAGTAAACTCTCCCAGCAAACATCAATACACAGATAATATAGTGAAAGCTTTTCTTATTATGATTTCTTTTTCTTATTCTCCTATCGATTTCGTTAACGTTAACATTAGATTTTTATTTCGCAAGCGTCTTATTAAAATATTTCATATTAGTCAACAAATGTTGTTTTATAAAAAGAAATAAAGAAAAATGCTTCGCCTACAATTAATTTACCGGAAATCATAGTCATAACCATTGTTTGTGATCGTAATTACGATTGTATGTGAAATTAAATTGAATTTTCTTTTGCCTCACAATTATCTTCTTGTTCTTCTTCTTCTTCTTTTTTTTTTGATATTCACACAATCGAGCTTTGTTTACCTAAATACACTTTGCTAGGGCTGGTAAATTACGTTAAGAAAAAAAAAATAACAACAACAAATAGTAACCGAAGGCTTACCACTAATAAAGCAAAGCAAGCAAGAAAGCTCCAGAAGTCCATAGCTCCCTAATAAGTCTGCTGTATTTCCTATTCTATATAGACAGGAAAGGAAGCAGGGGAGACGTATATAGGAAATGTATACCTCCCTAATAAGTTGGATATTATTCATAAACCAAAACAAGACAACTAACAAGCATGATTGTGGGCTATGGCTAACCATTGAATACCTTACATCCTGTATATCCTGTAAGGAGTTTTCAAAAAATAAGACGTTATACGAAAAGTAGTTGAAATAGACGTCCGATTCGAATCATTTTTAAGAGTATTCGTTCTAGGGTCAAAACAGGTCGATGTACCAAGTTTCATCAAAATATCTCGAAAATTGTGCCCTATAGGTTAAAGATAAGAATACAAAATGTACAAAAGACAGAGGGGCAGTGCAGGGCAGAAAAATCTAAATCGTTTCCGAAAGCAATTTTGAATATTTTTGAATCGATGGGTACAAAGAAAAGACGGGTCTATCCGAAGCATTTCTGTATGTCTTTTACATCCGTACAAACTTAACACACCCTTGTACCACAAATGGTGGTAAAAATGAAATTCACAGCATTTTAAAAAGTTCATAGCTTGATAGCTTCACAATTATGTTATTATTCATAAATCGAAGAAACTAAAGGTACTTTGTGATTCCCTGAGAAGTTCATAGTTTTGCCAAAGCAAAAAAGACGTTCGTAATCAATGATTAACCCTCTAGCGATTATATTTTTTCGAAAATCGATTATAATACTTGATGACGTAGATGATTATACGAATACGTACTTATGTCTCTATTATATCGTTACAATAAAATGTTATATCGCTCCAGATGCTTTTACATCTATAATCCTATAATAGGGGATAATGCTTGTTCTGCACGAGCCACATCTTCTTTTTCTTTTTTGCATTATTATTACTTTGTTCTTTTTTTTATATGTTCGATGGTTTTATAATTACTTTTTGTTTCCTTCTACCCCACCCTTTGTTTACAAAAGCGTATGAAACTAAGTGAAATCTTATGCGTTACAGTCATCTGTTCAATTATTATTATTATTATTATTATTATTATTATTATTGTTATATAGACTTTTTTTTCTTTTTTTGTTACTGCATACTTAGTATGATTGCTTTTCAAGAAGAACTTGAAATTTTTTCCACAAGAGACTTCTGTTTAGCTTTAGCTTTATATCCAACTCGGTAATGCCCGACTATAACAATTAAGCGCGAGTATTAGAGCACCAGGTGTGCAAATTCCATAGTCAAAATACACATAACCTTCGTTTATAATGCATTTGAAATCTGTGTTCTAACTGCTTATGACGAATGATGCGTGTAATGATGAATATGGAATCGATCGAACATTTAAGTTAATTTTAGAAAATCGCAAAAAGTTCTATATCCCGACCCGTTACAATCTATGAAATCGTGCCTTATTATCTGAAAATAGTCTCTTTTTATATGATGAAGGTGAAGATAGTGGTAATTATTATGAAATATAAACATGTTGTACGACACTAATAACAGTGCAACACTAATAACATAAAAAAGCTCGACGTCACACACACGGGACCAAATAGACCAAAATCTCGTTATGAAATGCACATATTTGATAAAATTAATTGAGATAAAATCCACAATCCTCGTAATATATGCGGGTGTGGCAGCTTAAAAGAACGCTTATCCTACTTATACACATACGTAAAATCTATTTCAAATGATGTCCTATATTAACAAAAAATGTCATGGCCATTTTGCGCAGGAGAACCTGGTAGCACACGGGTTAATAGATGCTAAGAGCAAAGTCTCATAAAACAGTTAACTGGTTAATGCTGGCTTTATGGCTAATTGCCATAATCGTAAAAATTCAATGGGTTGAAAAGTTGGCTGCCATCACTAGAAGCTACGTAGCGCCGATCGTTTTACGAAACATTTGACTAAACAGAAAACATTAATAGGTGTACAAATAAATGCCTGCCGGTTTTTCATACAATTCATATAAAATATTCTCATCATTATCTATGGTCTCCTGCCACTTACCGTGTAGCTTATGGATGCCATCGTAGTAGAAACTTGAGAGCCATCGTTCCATTTTCGCATATCCTCGTTAGCCGCCGACTAGTTAAATATGATTGCATCGGCCTAAATAAGAGGTAATCGAACCACGACCATGTCTGGAGAATACCGCGAGGTGCGGTAAAACTTCCGGGATTGCATTTTCATTTCAAGGCAACTTAATCACTTCTGGTCCGTTCTTTGGCTGCATTTTTTTTCCCAAATGGATCCGCCTAAAATACAGAAAAATACAGTTCCACTAATGACTTTCAGCTCTTTAAATTTAGATACACACCCAACGACAGCCTCTAATGGACTGAAACATTAATAACAAAGTTATCCATACATGAAGTTTCGGAAAGGGGTCAGGTACGTTTGATGAGACAAGCACTTTTAACGCGAGGAATTTATATGTACACCTAATATTGAAATTTACGTTGATAAGTACGTTAACGGTGTTAGTAAATCACACTTGATTTACTTAATCTGCATAATTTACTTCATAAATTGTCAATTAAGAGAAGAAGCTATCAAATTTTCAAGTCTTTGAAACTCTCACTTTGGTCCCTTGGACTTGCCTTAAAAATTTTTATTCAATGAACTTAACCCTGAAACTTTAAACCGTAGAAAATTAAAATCATTTATCGTATATTAAATAGTATTTCTCTGATTCTTTTGTAATATACGATATATTGATTTTATCTACTTACCTATAAATATATATATATATATATATACTATATACAGATATACAGATTTATAAGTGTAAAGTGGATAAATGGGATCATTATATAAATTTTTATTTTTCAAAAGTTCCCTCCAAACTAAGTTACATAATATAATATGGCTTTCAGCTACGTGGCTACATTTATGGGCCAATATCGGCCAGTTGCTGATACGATTCTGCTATCGAGCAATTCTATCCACAACTATGTAAAGTATGTGCATATTACTGATCGGAATAGGCGACGATTTACTTTTGCTCGCCAATTCGCCAAACAATTTTTCCTTTACTTGCTACAACCTTGAGAATCGCAAGTCTTGAGATGGAAGCCTGAGAGCCGTGTGCACAGGTAAAATTTGAACAATTTTTTTATTCTCTTGCCATTATGTCGACAATTGTCGAAAATTGACGAAAAAAGGAAAATACAGTCCCCCGCAGAGATGGGACCATCTCCCTGCCTCTTTTTGCCATTACCGTCTTACACAAATAGTTTTATAAACCCGAATGCTTGATCGTATTAAACAAATAAAAAACAAAAGGATTTGTATTCACATTATTGCGGAAATATTTTCGGTCTTTAGCAAAAATTGTCGGACTGCAGCACACGTAATACATTCGTTAATAATTGCGAAGACGAAGTAAGAACAACATTTTTTCGCAAAATTGGACCTTATTTATCGACATAGTTTGCTCTAAGAGCGATGGCTCCAGTACTTCTTTAAGACTTTTGAGGGCTTGTTGTTGTCAAAATATTCAAACAACGCTTATGTCTCCGCAATGACCCAAGCACTTAATCTAAATATAAATCAACTTTCCCTGAAGCATCCTTTTCAGATTAGCAACTAAGCAATAATCACTGTGGCCTAGATTTCGAACAGCAATAAGGGCTTCAATCGATGAAGTGACATGAAGCATTATCTTGGGATCATGTCTACTTGAGGCCATTCGTTGTTTTCCGTTTTCCAAGCTAATCGAGAAACAGATTATCATACGCATCCCAAGGTATGGAGACCGTTATCTTGACAGCCACTCAGCTAACTATGATCTTTGTTAATCTGTGGGCTCGGTAATATAATCGTTTGTCAAAATAGTGACACAACAAAAACTCGCACTGATAAAAATATTTTGTAAGAAGATGTTTACGGATCGAAACATTAGAAGAAAAGAAATTTGATTTTCGCTGCTCAAATTTATTCATTACTCTCGACTATGCGAACTTTGTCCAGGCATACCAATTTTCTACAGTGTAAATGTATGTTAACATGGTTAGCGGCAACCTTAAAACTATTAGTAATCTCCGGAAGCCGTTTGACTGAAATCTTGACAAGCGTCACTTGAAGTTTTGCATTTTTCAAAAATAATATTGCATCTCTGTGCCAGTGCCGGGACTTATTGATCGATGTGTAATCTTGTCTAACTTTTAAACATAAAGAGTCGATAGTTCTTAGTTGCTAGTGATCTTCCTTTTTCTTAGTCCTACAATTTGTTTCTTCTAACAAGAGGTAGAAAGTTGAGTGAGAACGTTAGTGAACGGCTTTCCGCATAGCCGGGTTCATTTCCTAGTGCAATAGACTTACTTTATACGATGCAGTAGACATTTTCAAATTACGAATAATGTGCGATTGCAGCTGTAGTGAGAGCTTGGTCACTAAAGGCATAGCAATTACCGATCAGGTACACACCTCTCAAGCTACGATCCCATACCTATCGCCAACTCTCTCTCTCTCTGCGCCCTTCACCTGGAAGATTCTTAGTCTTTTAGAAGTTTGGAAACTCGATAGTTGCGTAGATAGACTCAAGTAGTTTTTATAAAGCAATGCGGTATTGAAGAACAATGAAAATTATACGGTGTATAATCGACTGTGGTCCTCTATAATGTTTTCACTTGTCTGTTACGCATATGTGAATTTATTTTAATGAAAATTGGAGAGATAAGCTTAAAAGCATGGGAGACGTGCTGTGATATCCGCATTTCAAAGTAACATTCAATAATAAATTTATGAAAAGAAAAAAATAAAAGCAAAAAAATTATATTTGGTCGTGACCGAATCTTTTATACCCATCTCCATGGTTCTCAAAAAAGCAAAACAACTAAATTTTCATGTTCTACAATGGGCGTTGTAGGCGTATTCTTTGAAAAGTTTGGTTTCTTCTCAAACTGTTTTGTACGTTTATGGGCGAAATTTTTGTTTTTGCAAACGGGAGAATGTTTACCACAACTGCTACACAGTTGCGCAGACAAAGGGAAGGACATGCTTAGGTACGTTCTGAATTTGAAACTGGCCAAGAAATTATTTTACTTGAGAAAAGAATTAAATTTTTATGCCCCCCCCCCCCCCCTCCCGCTTTGTGCAGGTGCGACAAATCAAATTTTGGTATTTCTATCACCTATTGCTTATGAGGAATGAGCAAAAAAAAAACCATATTTTATTCGCTTTGAAAAATGGAGATGTGCTAAGTGTACGTGGTGCTCTGGGCATGTCCTTCGAAAAATTTGGCGCATTTGCAATACCAATCTGTGTGCAAGAATTTCTAACAAAATCAATTTATGCGACCAAGAGAATGTTCACAACAGACATTACACAGACGGACAGGCGGACATGCTTAAATCGATTCAGATTGGTAGGATCGCTAGAGCTTTGTTCTGGGCGTTGCAAACACTTTGACAAAATGAATATACCCCTCATCCTTCGGTGATGTGATAAATGCAATAAAAATGCTTTAAATTGCATAATATTTGCAATGAATATCGGTTAAGCTATTGCTTCCTAAGGAAAGAGGAAGAGTAAGACGAGGAGGGAAATAGAAAACCACGTGAAACTCTGAGCTCGTGTACAACGTCACTATTATTTAAACGTTACGAGAAATTTTTATAGATACAGATTATTTTCAATAAATGCTACCACAACAACAACAACAACAACAACGGCAATAACAACAGCGATGACAATACATATGATTTAACATTGAGGTGTGGAGGTCTAACAAGATAATTACAAGAGAGTTGTTTATTGCAAAAACTAAAACACGCTCACATTTAAGCTTTTGTTTACAATCGCTGCGGTAAGCTTAGGTAGATATATGTACAAAATTTAGAAGAAATTTCTACTTAATAGAAATCAAACAGATTGCGAGAGGGGATAAATATTACAAAAAAAAAAAAAAAGAAAACGAAAAAAAGACAAAACAAACAAGTTGTTATACGAATGCATCTGCACATATTATTTGCATTATTTTATAGACATAGGCAACAAGTAGGAAAACTTATATTCACCTTGACGCAAATCTTGGATAACCATCACAAAATATGTATATATAAGCGAAAAAGTGTTCGATTGATGATTAAGTGAATACGAATCACTTGTTCATTTCCAAATGATATTTCCATTTGGATCTACCATACCTGAGAATAAGATCGTCCTTAGTTCAGGCGATTCTCAATACGCCGTCAGTCGTAATCAGCAATATTAAGTCATTAATATCAGAACAGCATAGAGGAAACTCCGTGCCGAAATGTCGGACAGCTATTGTGGACTGCAAGTGTGAGCATTTTTAGGTTTTCTTAAAACGGGAAAGACTTGAAAAAGGAAACGTCGAGCGTGATTACCCGTAACGGAAATTTAAGAGGCAAAAGTGAAGCTATAACGGGGCAATGCTCCGTTGTACACTATAGTAAAGAATTGAGCAGCTGGTTTTAAACCTGATCGCAAAAGTATTTTACCCGAAGGACATCCAAGGTGGACGTTCAAAAAATGCTCTTACAAAAGAAAGTTTTCATACGCTCTACAGAAGACAGCTGACTAATTTGGAATGTTTTATACGCGACCGTAGGCGGTTAAAAAGGACTCGTTATATTTTACATCGCTCGTGGTACAGTGTATATTAAGCTTATGCAGACGTACGTAACATCCACAAAAGCTTAAGATAGATTCAACTTTTATGAACCCGATCTTTGTCTCTATTGAGTTTGTCTGTCCGTCTGACGCCTATCCATGTATTGAGCGCGTGTACAGGTCGCAATTTTCGAAATACTTTGATGCAATTCGGTACACCGACTCAAGGCCGAACGCTATCGAAGATAATGTCGATCGGTTCACCACTCCTCATATAAAGTCCTATTTTTGAAAGTCGCTGTATGGGAAAAAAAGGTGCAATTTTCAATATTTTTCGACAAAACTCGCTATGTAATAATATTTCGACATTCCAAAGTGATATGAAAAATTTTATTCGCCTGAGTCAATTTTTTGAACTCCTTCTCATATCATCGTCTCCATGAAAAGTGAATGATTATATAATAAAAATGTTTTACTTTCCACATTTCATGATGAAATTTAGTTCACAATAGTAAATTGATGTGGAAATCAATCTGACCAACTTTGGACAACGTAGGATTCCTCATGAGTCGTTGTCATGAAAAACAAGCCCTTATATGAAGAGAACGTCTAACTTGTAATAGCGAAAATTCATGACATTTTTAGGGAGTAAATTAAGTTTGCTAAATTTGATGGTTTTGGGCATCCTCCTCCGATATTCGGACATTGCTGAGAAGTATGCCTTTGCATGAAAATCATGTGTGCTTTTTGGTATATTACTAATTGTATGAGTAAATCGCTGTATTTGACATAGCAGTGTATGGTATCTAATGAACGGCATTGTGCGACTATGGCATTCTTATATGTTCCTACTTATTACTTATAATAATTTCATATTTTTAATGTCATTTTATTTAATTTTTGCTTATTGTTTTCATTGTTGCAAACAAAATGATGAAATAATAATACTTGGGCTTATATATATTTATGTATGCCAATGTTTTAGAATGCGAGTGACTCAGTAGTAGTAGTAGTAGTAGTAGTAGTAGTAGTAGTAGTAGTAGTAGTAGTAGTAGTAGTAGTAGTAGTAGTAGTAATAATAGTAGCAGTTAGCGGATTAAAAACACTTGCACACGTACAAAGCCATAATGGGTGGTTGCAGATCACAGATTAAACGACCAGATTGCAAGTTATAGTAATACAATAATATATATAGAGATTATATTGTCGCCAAACATATTGTTGTATAATTGCAACACTTACACAATTTTTTCTTTTTTCTTTTTTTTTTTTTGTTAACACAGAGATTATGAGTAGATATGCTTCAGGTTTTATTAACATTGTAACAATGTCAAGGTCAGTTATTTAAATTTTGCACCCATGTATATATATATATATATCTGTATATTTACTTTTTGTTTTTTTTTTTTTTTTTTGTTACTTTACTCAATTCATTGACTTTATTGTACTCGATAATTATTTATGTATGCATTTACTTTTTCTTCTTGTTTTGTTTTATTTTATTTCATTTTATTCATTGATTACTTTCGATTTCATTGCAAACATTTTTACCGACTTATATGAAAGTTTCATTAAACATATAATTATTTATTAAAATGCCTTTAAATGCAATTTTCCATTGCCTTTGCAATGTTCGGGCATTTACGGATAAAAATATTAAATTATTTTTCACGAAAACACGAATAATGACAAAGCTTATTACGGTAGCAAGTATTACTTGTTTTATACTTATATGTTATAAATAAAATTAATTTATGAATAAATTGTTTCTTTTCTGTATGGAAATTTTTAGTTGATTTGTAGGTTTTGTATGAATACAGCAGAGAGTATTAAGTAAACACCTATATATATATATAAGTATAGGTATACATATATAAATATATAAAAGTATAGGTATATATATACATAGATATATATATACAGAGTCCATATATCCCTTTCATTTCTATTGCCAAAAATTGCAGGCAACTTGCGAGCACTGCTACTTTGACAGAAAAAGGACCGGAGACGAATCGAAGATTATTGCAAATTATGATATAGTCCTGTAGCAAATAGTCTGCGAAATAGTGGTATAAAGTCTAGTGTAATAAAAGCGTATCGTAGGTTAAAATGGTGCAGCTTAATATAACGCAGCACATTGTAAGATGCTCGTAACGTAGTTGTACCGAGCTCGAGAAAACACATGTCTCAAGCTAATTCAGTGGCTTTCATTTTTATCATTTTCTCTACATGCGTATCAAGGCTTTGCCAAATAAATCTATTTGACCTAATACAATAGTCGAAAAGAGGAAGAACGTGATAAGAAGTTAACATCGGCACATCTAGTCTGTATGTGTTGGCTGCGTTGCCACATTGCTCCCACCTTGATGAAGCAAATCTTTTAAATCCGCAGTTTTCTCCCAGCTTTAGTTTTTATACGTTTTTACTTTGTCGACTCGTGGTGGTATTACGGAAGAGTCCTCTCCAACCATGAATGCTTGCTGTCTTCAAACGATCTACGGATATGTTAATCGGCTTGCCGTCAATGCTAATTTTAAATTACTTTTGTTTTCGTTTGCAAAGAAGGAAACAGTCGTTCATACGGTATCTGAAGAGGACGACGTACCGTCCAATCGTGTCGGAATTAGCGCTTATTCACATTTGTACTTGTATAAGAAAATGAAAACGTTACCCAATGGATTGTCAAACCTATGCGTTAGCAGTGCTCCCACGAGTTGCTCTGAAGTTTCTAGTGGAGAATTAAAAATTCCATAATGTTTATGTCTTGAATCAATTTTCAGAATGACATATTGAAAACCTTTTTAGCATATAAGGAATTAGTGGGTTTGTAAACTGGCGTCAGCCGAACCAAAGTTTAGAAGATCAACATACGATTACTCAACGAGCTTTGTTGAAAAATTTGTGAAAATTAGAATTTTCTTCCATATGAAAGAAAACTGACCGAAAAAGTGGTTCTATCCGAACTATTTTCAATGGCGTTGATGTGAGTCTAACAAAATTTCAAGAAAATTTTTGCAACTTGCAAGTTGAACGCAAGTATACATAGAAAAACATAAGACAGATAGACGGACAAGCAAGCTTACTAGTATATAATAAAAGGTGGATTTGTCTCATGACCTTCTGGCTATTGCATACATTCGCACACTCTTGTTCTCCACTTGTACTATAACTGTCGTAGGGTATAATAACTATATGGGCTTGAGCAAGCTTTAGGCAAATAGAGAATGTTTCGACAAAAGGAACAGTACAATTATCTTCGGCTTGAATTCAATTTTGTTTATAAGTAGTTAAAAAATCGAAGACGTCTTCTCCGACGAGTAAGACAGAAAGTTTATTGTGCTTTCGCGCACAAACATAGAAGAATTCCTAGATTTTAATAGTAAGTCCGTTAGATCACCTTTTCAGTTCGTATTTGTATGAAAGCTCATTTTCATTTCCATAACTAATCACTGCTTGCTAATAATATAGTGTGTCCTTCGAGTGAAAACCTTGATTCTTAATTTTCCGAAAATTAAATAAAAATGTAAATAAATAAATAAAAAAAAAAAATACAATTAAATGCAAACTTTAACATCTTCGGCTATAAAATACTTTGCCATATCTCTATGTATGTGCCGTATGGAAATACATTCGAGTACAGTTGAATTCAATTAAAGCCAATAAAATAAAATAGGCAAAGTGAAAAAATCAAAAACGTTATTCGATTACGCTTTACGCAAACGTTATAAGAATGGCTTGCATATGATAAAAAAGAAAAAAGATTTTCTACTTGAATGCAAAAAGAGGAAAAGAATTTCAAACGTAAATGATTGGAGGGCAATAAACTCAGGCGACGTGCCATCGCAAATCAACGCACATACATACAAAAAAAAAAGAAAAGAACAATATTTCAATTAATAAAGATTTGTAAGACATGATTTGACTAAAAACAAAAATTTCTTTTCTTTTTTTTTCTCTCTCTTTTCCGTTTTACATTTAGCATTGATATGCATTTTCAAAGCAGCAGCAGTACCTATTCGGCCTTTTTACAACAAGACTACAAGTGATCGTTGTTGCTTCGGGATTTATTACTTTCTTACAAATTTATGACTCTGCACATCGTTATTTAATAATTATCCAAAATATATTTACATATTACGTAACGTGGAATAAGAAAAAAAAAAAAATACAAAGAAAGAAGAAGAAGAAGAAAAGCAGAAAAGATTCACCGCCATTGTTGGAAAGTTAGCTGATTAACTAAGACATCGTCATCATGTACAAGCTGCTCGCAGGCTTAAAATCCTATCTTAAATGGCAGGACATACAAACGGATAGTACAATATTTCGTTTGCATAACTCATTTACAACGGTTTTATTATTAACATGCAGCTTAATCATTACGGCCACTCAATATGTAGGTCATCCCATTAGTTGTATTGTGAATGGTATACCGACACATGTGGTGAACACATTCTGCTGGATTCATAGCACATTTACGATGCCCGATGCTTTCCGCAGACAGGTAAGTTTCATGTTCATTGTAAACCTTACCAGCCGTCACTTATGCACTGTTAATGTCTGTATAGCGTTTAATATAAATCTACGATTTTTTTTTTTTTTGTTAAATTTAGAGAGCACTATGAACGTAGCTTTAAAAAAACATATTTTTCATTTAAAGAGTGGGTTTGAAAGTCTATGCAGTCGTTTTACATATGTTACTTACATAGGTTTTTTTAAGGCAACGTGGAATGTTTTCAGTCATGGGAACAGGTGAAACTTTCGTATTTAAAGCATAAATCATGAGTCGACCGCATAGGTGTACTGCGATAAACATGCAAACCTACAACTTTACTTGCCTTATATGCTTTATAAGCAATAAAATCGACTAGTTTCGGTATAAGTCAATGAATACATGATGACCAAGGAATGTAGGGTAATGTGCGCAACAACAATTGTTGGCTTGCATCGGGTCTATCACTTTTATACACAATTAATATGTCTACGCTATTTGATTGCACTCCTCTCTCTCTATGTTGACTGTATACCGCAAAGTAAATATTGGACTGCTGGGAGCGGCACTTCGGCGACTTTTGTGATGGCTGTGATTGCTTCCAAAGATGTGTTAAATAAGCCTCGCGTCCCTTTCGAAAGAAGGATGCGCCATAGACATGTTCTCATTCTCGTACTGCAAGCTAGCTTCCCTTGCTCGCGCTGGGACGTGAGTGGGATTGAGCGTTCACGGCAGACAACTACGTAAACTTCCCGTTACACATCTGTAAATATCGTATATCGCTTATTATGGTTTTATTTAATGTGGCAGCACTTTGTCATTCTCGACTTATTGGCGTACAGATGGACGACCACTTAGAGTCCTTTCACATATCTAAAATTCAAACTTTTCGCACACTTTTAAGTCGCTTTAGTGCTACATTATTGACTCTGCTCTGCATCGTTTGCAAGTGTATGTCCGTGCTAGATGTGTATGTGATTTTTTTTTTCTCTCCTCGTTTTCTTATTTTTTTTATCTCTTTATAAACTTTATTTTGTTTTCGTTTTTTTTTTTTATTTTATAAACCTTACAAAAGTTAAATCGAAACGTTTAGCGTAAGGTTTATTTTGAAAAGTCTATTATTATCCAATTCCGCTATTATTGCATATGTGGCTAATAAATAAGTAAATAATTTATAAAGATTTGCAAGTTAAAAAAAAAGCTGTAATCTTTTATTTTATTAAGCAATACTTTAGGAGCAAACTTAAGTCACTCTAAAATCTTGAGGCTTTAATATAAAAACAAGTAATGGCAAGGCCGATTATAGATACCTACAGTATATAATTAATAATACACCAAAAGTTACACATTAGTGTTATATGGGGGAGGGTCGAAAACGTGGTTCCATCTGGATCATTTTCAATCGCATTCATTCTTGGGCCAAAGCACGACCTTTCACCAAATTTCATCAAATTCTCTCGAAAATTACGACCTATAGTTTGAACACATGGACACATGGACAGACCTCAGACGGCGGAAATGTGAATGGATCAATATGATAAAAGGTGGGCCAATCTCCAGTCGGCACTAATTATTATATAATATGCCCCTTACCACAATTGGCGTACGGTGTAAAAGGAGGGAATATTGCCCGCTTGTGCCTGGTCTTCCCAAGTCCATTACCTATGATTACGAGATATTTACAGGTTTGCATTTCAATAAATTTTAGAAATATTGGTAAGCACTGATAGACATATCTTTTGTATTCTATGGAGTTTACACTAATCTAAGTTTATTATCCCATAGATCTATAAAGCTGTCTAAAAAAAATATTAACTTTGCTTCATACCTAAAAAGACACTGTCAATATTAATGAATTATTTTAATTGTTAATTGATGAAGGATAATAATTCAGCTGTATGAGCCTTTTTACACCCTATACTACACATGTGGCACAAGGGTATATTAAGTGTGCGCGGATGCACGCGACATCAAGAAGAAGTTACGTTTTATTCTATCAATCGACACAGAATGACTTTCTGAATCGATTTGAACTTGTCTGTCCGTCTTGTTTTCTTGTATTCAACCTACAGGGCGCAATTTTCGAGATATTTTGATGAAATTTGGTACGCCGACGTATTTAGGCCCAAGGAAGAACGCTATTGGAAATTGTTCGAATCGGACAACATTTTCGACCACTTCCCATCTAACGGCTCATTTAGAAAAGTCGTTATATGAATACAGACGGAGTGGTGCAAGGCATTTAATAGTCATGGCCCAGTACTTTCTTTTACTGCAAAACAATTGTTCAAAATAATCGAATCGATGGAATATCGTGATCCTTGGCGTTTTATTTGTTAATTGGCTGTTGCTGGATGCTATCGAAATTTTAATCGATAATCTTATAAATAAAGAAATTTGGACCGTTCCAGAATCGCTTGTAGTTCACGCATGTTGTTTTTCAATCTTCCAAAACTTAAATTCTTTGCAATTAAATCTAAGAAAGCTTGCGCTGACAAATTTTAGCACTATTTTTTTCGCACATAGAACTATACGACATCAACGCTGGTAAAAATGACTAAATGAAATATTATGCCTTTTTATTTATGTCTGGATTAATTTACTTTCTTACGTTTATAAGTATTTGGGTGATTGGTTTTTTTTTTTTTTTTTTTTTTAATTTTCCTTCGCCCAAAGTGCTGTTTTTTTTTTTTTTTTGGGAACGAATCCTTTTATTATCAAATTACCAAAACATTTACTATGTACGTATAGTAAACCGAGCTTGTTTTCGAAGAATTTTTGGTAACTTAATGCCGAGATGATTGCTTTTTCTTTCAAGTTATTTAAAACTTCTTTACTTTTCTTCTAAAAAAAAAAACTTTTCATTTTACCCCAATGAGGTTTTATAAACTTTGCTATGACAATATATGGCCTTATAATATGTTTGTTTGTTTAGTTAAAGACATTGCCTGCCTACTTACCTGTTTGCTTGTAACACTGGCGAGAGAGCATTCTTTTTGCTTCATAAGGGATAGTTTAAATATGTTGAAGATTAAACTGACTCCTGTTAGCCGTTACCGATAGCATCACAATTGTTCAGACTGTGAGTCCACGGACATTAATTCATATATGACGTTGTAAGGTCATGAAGTCATCGCAATGAATTTGGCAGAACGTTTATCTAAACCAAAAATATTCACCGTCCGTGTCGGTCGCGTTCGCCTTGCGTAATTGCCTGCACCCTTTCCCTTTTGTGTATGTATTACGTTGAAAATGATACTTTATTATAGTATATCTTAGAAGGAATAGAGAGGTTAAAAAAATGTCGGGTATGTTAAGTTGTGCAGAAGTACGTAACACTCAGAAGGACTTAGGATACACACTCATCCATTTAGATTCATTTCCTGAATCGATCTAAGGTTGTCTGTCCGTCTGAATTGTGTCAATGTAGTTTTCTATTCAACGGCTCGCAATTTTTTAAACATATTAATGAAATTTGGTGCTTCGACGTACTTTCGCTCAAGGACGAACGCTATTGAAAATGGTTTGGATTAGTGCACATTTTCGATCGCTCACCATGTAACGCCCGATTTTTGTTAGTTGTTATATGGAAAAAATTGCAATTTTCAATATTTTTCGTCAAAACAGAATGACTAATAATACTTTGGCATTCTAAATTTGTATCAAACATTTGGCTCGGCCTTGGTAATTTTTTGAACCCCTTCTCCTATAATCATTCCCTCGAAAACTGCATTTTTATATGAAAAAAAGATGTAATTTTTTAAATTTCATTGTGAAAATTGGTCCACAAGAGTAAATTGACAAAAAATCCATCTTACCGAACTTGGATAAAGTAGGTCTATTTTTTGAATACCATCGCATATAAAGGATTCTCGGCAAATGTAGACCTTTATAAGACCAAAAAGGCCTAATTGTTAATGTTTTGTGATTTTGTGTAAATTTCTTCATGATAGTAATTTGACATAAAAATTAAGCGGACCAAATTTGAACCACATGGGGCCCAACTTTCACATAAATTTTTCTCATGAATAGTAAGCCCTTCAGCAAAATATTTAATTTTTAATAGTTTATGATGAAATTTGGATCAGAGCAGCAATTTAGCAAAAAAATTTAACAGTCGCGAATTTGGATCGCGTAAATCTATTTTTTAGACCCTAACGTATACAGGTGTTATCATGAAAAGCAAGCCCTTAAATTGAAATAAAGTCTAATTTCTAGTTCTTTTTATGACGGGAACTGAAAAATAATAATTCTCTTTCTTGGGAAATAAGTTAAGCTTCCTAAATGGGAATCACTTCCTGTGATGTTTTGTTCAATCTCCAATAAGGGGGCTTTCATGGGAACTAAATCTTTGCATGTAATTGATGTGCAATTCTTGGCGTGTTATCAGCCAAACGACTGAATAGTTGTAGGCGGCGCATTGTTGTAGGGTATCTAATGTTCGGTCTTGCTCAACTTTAATGCTCTTGCTTGTTATTTTGAATATTTATTTTTTTTTAAAGGATAAAATATTTATAGAGCAAACTTAAGAACTGTTGCTTGTTTTATTTATTTACCTGTTTTTCTCTTGGTTTTCTTACTCTTTCAGGTTGGTCGTGAAGTAGCACATCCTGGTGTAGCTAATGATTTCGACGAAGAAGATGCCAAAAAATATTATACCTACTATCAGTGGGTTTGCTTTGTACTCTTCTTCCAGGTAAATTTTCATTTATATGTATATTTATGCGAACGAACACATTCGTATTTATTGTCTTAGCAAAAGAAGCAAAAACAAAACAAAAGAAAAGAAAACAACAAAATTGCAATTTTTAAGCAAACATAAATAAATTCATGGTAACAAGTTTAATTATGAGTCTGTAAACTACAATTATGGTCAGAACCGCATATCATCTGATTCGCATAAACGCAAACCTTAAATGGATGTGTGTACATGTGCATGTGTGTATATGTGCTTATTTACAAACATGTGCGTGCAGAATAATGTCAAACATTCATTAAACCGTGTCAGAAAGTAACAAAGCATAAAAGTGACTATAAATGAAAAGAAAAAAAAACTTTTTTAGAAAATTTTCGTTTAAATGAAAAGTAAGATCCAGCCCTTATGTCGTGCACGCTGTAGCAAGAGGTGGCCTGTTTGCTGAATTAGTTGCTGCATCAGTTTGCAGTAAACTGAAACTATTGGCTCTCATTATATTCCGCGACTGTTTCCCCAATACTTGAGATTAGCTTATAGTCGGTGCACTTTTTTAGGATAATACGCGACAGATAAATTCTGCAACATAACGGGCAGTGCGAGAGTGATCATCCTCGCGTTACTTGCTTTGTTCACTTCTTTCAATGATCTGTATACTTTGTTTCATTCGAGTTGCTTTGGTTGTTTCAAGCTTCTTCTCCGTTATTAGCTACAACTAGCTTTTAAGTGTCCTTTAAATCGGGATTTGTTAACATGCACCTAACATTTTTTTTACACGGTACATACTTTTCTTAGAAAATCATTTACCAAAAAATCACGTGAAAGAATACATACGACCTAGGGTCACTTTGGGGATATTTTTAAAAAAATCGGGTAAAATTAAAAAAACGAAATATTTTCAAAAAAAAAAACGTGCAAAAAAAGTAATGATAAGGAATCCATTACATATGTATGAAATAAGAACAATTCATTTTTATTGCAAAAAAAAAAATTGAAAATTCGTATGCAGCTGAAAATGCAGTCCATAAGTACAAAATACCGGGTAATAGTACATAAGTGCTCCTATTCGGACGTAAAATATCACGCTTTGAATGTAGATAAATTTTCCGCTAACTTGCAAAATATTTTACAAGGTTTTTGTACGGGAAACACTTAAATATTACGCAGATCCGTATATAGATCGGATGTTTCTTATGAAAAATATGTAAGATTTAAAACGTCCGCCACACAAACACAGTCAATAATGTTGTAGTAAAAATCAAATTCGACGACGGACTTTTGTCCGTACGTACGTGTATATATTCGAAGTTGAAAATTTCGAAGAAAGCCAGCTATTAACAAAGTTTCGTTCAGCTACTGAAACTCGATGAACTCGGTTTACTGTTCAAGCGATTGGTAGAAAGTAGGGATCACTGGATAAAATGAAGCAACAATCCATTAAAGAACTCACAACAAAGGCAAAGTTTCACAAATTGAATGGAATGAAAGGCTCTGCAATCGCAAGTCATCGTGTTCCGCAATGGAAAGTAACGCCGTAACTTTTCAACGAAAAGGGTCCGATTAACTATACCATAGACGCTTCGCTTTTGACGATGGATAAAATATTGAGAGAATTTAATTGCAAAGTTACCGCCTGGATCTGCTCTCATAATAAAGATTCTCTGTGTAGATTTTTTAAATCTGACTGGACGTTGACAACGCTTTGACGAATGACGATTACGACGATTATTATTATAATTGTGATGTTACGGGGAGTATGGCAGGAAGTCCTCCGAAAAATCATGCATTTGCAAATACAAACAAGGCATTTTCAACTTTGACCTTTGAACGATTTATTTAATAATTTTAGATGAGCGCCAAAATTTTCATTACTAAGCAATCAAATCAAATTTAATGGTATCGTATGACTTTTAATGTAAAACAAGCTTTTTAGGGACGGTCTCGCAATTTCGTTAGCTCGTCTCATATTATCAGCTTTTAGTGTTTTTTTGCTTACTTTTTTGTAAAATTTATTTTTTAAGTCTTTTTGTTACCCAACGTTAGAAATTTCTTTTTTGCTGATAATTTTGTAAATTGAAATTATGAACATATACACGCACACGCGCGCACACACAACCGCAGACACATAGACATGGCGAGACAAGAGCAATTAAATTATATGCATATGCGTATAGCGTTTTGTCGTTTTTTTTTTTTTTCTTTTCTGAGCTTAGCTTAACGAACTCCACATTGGTCTTTATTGTATGCTGAAATAGTTTCAATTCTATCTCAATTGAGTTTAATTAGAGTTTTGTGCTTTTGCCTTATATTATGTTATTTTGTGTTTTATATGTATACATATATATGCATATATACATATACATTATACATGTTATATACAAAGAATGACAAACGCATTCGCTGGCATGTATATAATAATATTTTTAAAACAAGAACATTTTCAACCTTTCAAGTGATTCAGGGCACGCTCTCTCAGTTAGTATTTAAAATGCACGCGGTCAATATGCTATCTATCCCTGTGTTTAGGCGTTTTTCTATACTTTGTTCGTTCGCCACTATGACTATGAAGGTAATTTTTGGCTTTTTTCTAAACTAATACATCACTCAATAAGTCTCCGGTCTGGCAGAAATATTTCAACACTGTTAACGGACCCAATATGATTTCTCGATAGCATCAGGACCGTCAAACGATATGTGTCAAAAAGTTTTAGTTACGCTGCTCTGGTGCTTTTCAAAACAATGGAAAAATATAAGTACAGTATGTGGATGAAACGATTGCTTTTCAAAGAGCAAGAGCAGCGCTGATAATCAGAATTTACTTGAAAGACATTATTACGAGTTTTGTCTGTTGAGAGAATACATTTTTGAATGACTTGCGAATTTTAAACAAGATCGTATCGACACCCGTGATGCTGGGTATGGAAAAAAATCTACCAAACCCCATGCGATCAAGTTTTTACTTTTTTTTTTTCACCTGCTTTGTTTTGACGTTTCCTGCTTTTCACTCATAAGGTAAACGAGAGAGAATGTTCGAAACTATTTTGTACAGTCCTCAAGTAAAGGTACATTATTCGCGTAAAAATGCATTAATTGAAAAATAAATATGGCGGACATTTTTTGTTAATAGTACTAATGGTAAGGTCCTTAAATAAAAGGGCTTGGAGAGTAGAAGGCGACAAGATAAGTGTGTTAATTCTAAATTAATTATAATGAACGGCACGATGTGGTAGATTAATTTCATTTAACAATAGTTTTTAGTGAAGTGAAAGGTGAAAGACAACATTTTATCTCAGATGGATATGCGATGTTTGGCCCCAGCCGTATATAACTTTCTTATCTGTTCTATTTGTTCATAAAAACTTCTCGCCAATAGCTCAACGAATCTTAATGAGCAAAGAACGAGCGTAGATTGTAACTTTCCCGGTAATTGGCATTAGCGCATCGTAGAGTAAAACTTAAGTTTATTGACACTTGAGAGGAAAGCTCGAGCAACGCATTTAAAGCCATGTTTACAAAAGTGTATTATGCTTCGATTAGGGTTATATTAGACATCACACAATAAGTCCTTAAGATAATAATTTTGGTTTTCTCGAATAATGGGAAAACTTGAATTTCGTATGTAGCATCACACATACTAAAACAACTGTAATGGTCGGAATGTCACGAGACTTGCAAACATTTCATTTGAACGTCAACTAACTCTGAAAATCACATGGCTGGGTCAATAGCCATCCTATGAACTTATTGAGCCATGTAATAAATGTATCTTACATCGGAAAACTTAATGTTCTAAAATTCTAAAACCTAATATTGATCTTGATCAGAAACCTGTATAATTGATTGTAAATCCAGCTTTAATGTATATTTACTTCCTCGAGTGCTACACATAAACAATAAATATGAAGTTTTTTTTTGCTTTTCAATGAACATATACGCACACACAGAGAGAGAGAATACGTTGCGTTTATGTCATTGGACGATGTGGTGCTTTCAAGAAGTCAATGACAATATTTTATAGTGACATCAAGTCGTTGATGACTTTTGATGTACAATATAAATAAATACCAATGTGTGTGGTTTTTTTGTTTTTGGTTTTTTTGTTTTTGCATTAAGCTAAAAGAAATGATTTCATAATTAATATGCTGCCTATTTTTAGGCTATAGCTTGTTATACGCCGAAATTTCTCTGGGATAAATTTGAAGGCGGTCTAATGCGTATGATCGTTATGGGTCTCAATATAACAATTTGTACAACAGAAGAAAAATATGCCAAGAAAGAAGCTCTACTGGATTACCTAAGTAAACATATTAAGGTAAATGTAGTCATCTATTTTAATACTCTTTTTTTAATGATCGAAAACATTTACAATTATTCACTATGTGTATATATATATATGTATATATAATAGCGTCATAAAATGTATGCTTTACGGTACTGGTTATGCGAGGTCTTATGCTTCGTTAACATTATCGTGCAAATGTATATAATGAATCGTTTCTTTGATGGCGAATTCTTATCTTACGGTACGCGTATCATGCAATTATCGGATGTGCCCCAGGAGCAACGTTTCGATCCTATGGTTTATGTATTTCCACGTGTCACTAAGTGCATCTTTCATAAATATGGCTCGTCCGGTTCACTGCAAAAACACGATTCCCTATGTATACTGCCGTTAAATATTGTCAATGAGAAAACTTATGTCTTTATATGGTTTTGGTATATGATATTATTATTCTTGTTGGCGGGATTGATCGTTTTCCGGTAAGTTGTACATTCTATGAAATCAAAAGAGAAACAATTCATGATATAAACTTGTGTGTGTGTGTGTGTGTGTGTGTGTGTGTGTATTTATTTATTTATTTGCAGAGCTGTTATTATTTTAATGCCCAATTTTCGGCCACGTTTATTACACGCTCGTAATCGTATGATAAGCTTGGAGACTTGCCGCATCTTATCGGAAAGACTAGATATCGGTGATTGGTGGCTAATTTATATGTTGGGCTGCAATCTCGATCCTATGATTTACAAAGAGGTTATGAATGAATTCTCCAAAGATTTGGAACCATCTGCAAATAAATAATACCTAAAACTATAGTCCCTTTCCCTTCCAAAAAGCAAAAATAACGAATTCCATAATGCTATGTGAGTGAACATAGTTCTGTGATGATGAAAACCAACAAACGAATTAATTTTTCCACAAATACTTCAGGCTTCAGGCTTCCCAATATATATATATATATATATATAGTTATATATATATCGAATCGAATGACCCCAACTCGCAAAACATTATGAATTAATTATAGATATAATGCTTGTATACATATGTACACATATGTACTAGCACTGCAATGATCACAACTTGAATTTTTATTTTTATTTTTTTTAATTTTATTTAATTTAATTAAATTTAATGTAATTTAATTAAATCGTTTAATTTAGTTATTATTTTCCACTACCATTGTGTTTAAATGGAAAGCTTTACTTCATTATCATCTTTGAAGCTTTCAATTGTATGCATGTGTGTATGTGTATTAATGCTCTTTTTATTTTTATTTTCATTTTCATTTTCATTTTTTTTTTAACTTAGCTAAATCCTAAATATATATTTTATATGTATGTAAATTGTCTTTGTTTCTTTCTTCTTTTATTGAAACACTTTTTAACTGAAATCATTTATAACGGAAATGAAAACGATTTAGTTAGAGATTCGTTTGCACATGAATATGTCGTCCCAAGATATATATTGAATGAGAAAGAAAAATTTATATATTTTATATATGTTTATTAATATATTTATATACAAACACATAATACAAATAAAAATTCGAATAAAGCAATATTTTTAGATAGATTTAAAAACATTTCTTATTTTATGAAAAACTTCTCCTCAACTACAACATCATGGATATTAACATGAGATATACGAACGTTTTGCGCATGTATGTGCCTTTCAACAAAAAAAAAAAAACCTATCAAATTTGTCGTTAAAAATTAAGATAGGAAGGTGATAAATGAATACGACTTAAACATTCCTTGATGGATTAAGAATATGAATTTAGAAAATGATTGCCAACTATTCACGTATCCGGGTACAATGCAGAGGAAACTAAAAAACAACCTCGAAGAACATTAATAATTTTTTTTTTTTTTTTTTAAACTTCCTCTATATCATTCGATTCCGTTAATATATATTGCCTGGAAAACGGCTAGCTTGCAAGTTCGATGTAAGAATTGTCGCTATCCCGGTTTACTTACAACTTATTTCCCATTTACTTCCAACGCATTCCTTCGCCTTGAAAGGTTTTTTGTCATTTTTATTATTAATTATTCATTTATTTATTTAATCGATTTTAATCGATATTTTTTTTATCGGAGGATGAAGATATCGCAGAGTTGCTTGTAATAAATAAGAAAAATAAGTGGCAACGCAAAGCTGACGACTTACTGTTAAGTTGCAATAACGTCGGCAAAACAACCTAGCGGGTTACTGTTAAGCTGACGACTTACTGTTAATTTGCATAACAAACAAAGCAAAACAAACAAAACCAAAAATATATATAAATAAATAAAAAAAATGGCAAAACTACACAAACAAAAATAAAAAAGAAATACATATAAATAAAAGAAAATAGCTGAGTTATGAAGAATGAAAGACGTGTAAAAAAGGGCCGACTGTACTAGGTTAAAGACTTTTTTTTTATTCTTGCAGTATAGTTTTATAATTTTTTGTCAATAAAAAACTCATGATACATTATTGATTAATTTGTAATAGTAATTCTTATGAGCCCCGCACTTATACTACAACTTGTAACTAAGTGAGGACTTTTATATAGAAAAGAATAACAAGTGGTCATTTTCAATTAAATGGCGTTGATGGAAATGATTCAAATTCATCTTCCTCGACAGCAACAATAAATACTTTGACTACCGGTGTGACAAGAGAGAACGAAAAGATCAGAAATTTTGTATTCATCAAATCTAATAACAGCGCAGAGGCAATATCTTCACTTAAGGAGCCTGTAGCTTCTACCAGTGCAAACGCAGCAAGACAGGAATGGATTGGATTTTATTGTCGATTTCGGATGGATTAGTCAATCAATTAGAATCGTTTTCGAACTGACTTTGAAAAAATAATGTTATTTTAAAGATGTATTGTAAAAGACTTTACTTCCTAAAAATTTTATTATTTCTCAATTTTCGTTATAAAACATAACTAAAAATTAGACTTTCTCTTCGTATAAGGGCTTGCTTTCATGATAGACCCTATATTTGATACCAATTTTGAATGTCGAAGTGGTATTACTGAGAGTGTTTTGGCGAAAAATATTGAAAATTGTAATTTTTCCCTTATAAGGACTTTCCAAAATTGGGCATTGTATGGGGAGTTGCGACCTGTAAGTTGAACAGAATTCATTGACAGAATTCACAGGGACAGGCAAGAATCATTCAGAATCATTTTCTGAATTCATCGGTATAATAAAAGTTAGGTCTCTCTCAAGTCCTTATGAGTGTTGCCTACGTCCGCACAAACTTAATATTCCCTTTACTACAAGCAGTATGTATGTATATAAATGATTTCCAAGATTTAAGATCTAATACCTTAGTAAAAATATCACATATATGTATTTACGTTTTTCTTTCACGCATTTAGGATAACTCATAACATGTCTTCTTCTTTCTCTGCAGCAATTACAATATTTGGAACTCTTATTCTTATAAGATGACATTTGAGACGCTTTGATCCATATATTTCAATGTCCACGTCTTGTTTGTCTATTGGAATTCCTGAAAACGCCAGATCTAGGATGAAAAAAACAAAAATTTGACCTTAGTATCTTTCACCAATGGTTTTACTTTGCCTGTCACTGGTTACAAATAATGTGGATCGATTTTCTAATATATCCATAGGACATTCGTGTACAAATCATCTGCACTTCCAAACGAGAAAAATATTGGAGATCTTTTTAAAGTGAAATCTGAAAGCGTTTCCAGTAATTTCCGAACACGACATCTTTGCCGTGAAAATATAAGGTTTAGATAGCTGTAAGGAATCGAAAGCGATTGCTTGTCTCTGCTCTCTTAATGATAAGGTAATACCGACAACTTTTTGACGTCCTTAAAGCGCCCCTACATTAACAATATCAAAGATTATTAGCATAAACTACATGCTTCCGCATTACTAACCTTCTGTCTCTCTCTTTTGGTACAGATATCCTTAAACGAAAGCAAAGGTTTTCAAACGAAGCATTAATGCAAATGAGTCTTTACTATAACTGACGCGCTGTCAAGTTCATTTAATTCAAGCATATTTTAGACTTAAAAAGAATTTACTTTGTTCATCTACATATTAACAGTTTAAACACATTCTTAGACAACAGATTAATCCTTCCTTCCTGCTTACGTTTAAAAAAGGACGGAAACATCTATGTCTGAAAAAACTGCAATTTTTTTAAAACATACTTAGATTTTGCGTGTATAGACAATATATGGTACGGATTCAGATTATTATTATATCAGTTATTAACATCTTCATTCCAGACAAATCCTTTTTTTGCGTCTTAGCGTAGAAAACAAATTTACCGCACATTTGCTGCGTAATTTATGACTCATACATGTACATATCTATATATATCTCACTTTTACCATTGGTTTTATATACTCGTTATATATATTTTCATGATGATATTTTCTTTAAAAAAAGCCGCAAATGAATTGCAAATCTTTTAAGATAACAATTAAACGAAAAGGCAAAAGATAAAAGGGATATAAAATGATATATGAAGGTAAGCATAATCACATAATTAATATAGAATATTATCAGTTTTACAATCATACGTATATTAAGCTAAAATTTTGAAAAACCTTTAAAAATATATTCTGTAAGAATAAAGCAAAAATTCAATTTTGCAAATGAAGAAACAAATTTCAGATTACATTACATAGATTATCACAATACTTATACTCTAAACATCTACATTTTATTTTCACTAATATAACTGATTGTTAAAATCAACCGCAACAGGAACGAGTTGTTCCATTTACTGGAGCGCCAGCGTCATCGGAGCCATCTAAAGAATCTTCAACAATTAAGCGTCGTTGACCAAATTGACCATTAAGTGCTGATCTTTGGTTCTGTTGATTGCTCTGTTGGACATGTTCGATCATAAACTCTGTTAATTCCGTAAATAGTTTTTCAATGTTTTCATTAGCTTTGGCCGACGTTTCAAAATAATACGCCCCGACACTGTCTGCGTAATCTAAAGCATCCTCAAATGGCACGGTACGTTCATTTTCTAAATCTGTTTTGTTGCCTGCTATAGTTAAAACTATATCGGAGCCTAGCATACGTTTCAATTCTTTTACCCAATTTTTAACTTTTTGAAATGAATCTTCATCGGTTATATCGTAAACAAGTATAGCACCGTGTGAGCCTCTATAGTAGATAGGACCCAATGCATGGAATCTTTCCTGACCAGCAGTATCCCATATATTAAGCTGGACTTTGGCACCGTTGTCTAAATTCACTTTCTTCGTTAGAAACGAAGCCTGTAAAGTACTGATGTGTTGCGGATTGAATTTATCCTCTACATATCGTAAGACAATTGATGTTTTGCCCACGCATCCTTCGCCTAATAGAACCACCTTAAAATTATATTGTGTCGTTGAATTTACTAGCGACGGACTCATTTTGCCGTCTTTTTTCGTTTTATTTTTTCTTTTTTAATTCTTCTTTTTTGGTATATAAAAGGCCCGTAAACGATAAGACTATTAAATTTTTTTTCAGCAAGGTGTTTATACTAAGCAGTATTGTCGGTAACTAGTGATACCATTTAACTTGGGGATTGATTGCCACATTGGGGAATGAAATCACTTGGAAAAAGGAACAAATGGGAATGAAACATCTTTAGCTATTGCAAAATACGAAGTAAATGCAAAGTAAAGGCCGATTGGATTTATAAATGTCACAGTATTTTAAAATGCATTTAAATATTTATAGTTTTAGGGATTGCGCGGATTGTCTCAAAATTAAATAAATTTTCAAACATTTGGAGTTGGCTTCTGCAGTCTTGCAGAAGGCCCATCGTAACTGTCATTGACCGACTTATTATTCACAATTTTATGTAGTATTGTTGTTACTAAAACAGGGTTGATAGATTATGAAAATCACAAAGCAAAAGAAGAAGTAGAGAATTTCTTATTTTATATGCAATTTATAAATATTCATTGATTTGCGATTTTTTATTAACGCATTTGAGAAAGTATAAGTATTAGCATAACATGAAAAACATGACTGTTAAACAATTGAAATGTTTTAAAAATGTATAATATAATATAAATAATTACATGATGATCACATAGTTGTAATTTGCAATTTTTGCATTGAAAGACAGAGTAGTAAACATTATGTACAATGAACACTTAGATTTGGTAGGCGCGCACACGTCAACAATTAATTATAATAAATAAAATCGTAATAATATTTACAATCGTTTTTGTCTCTAAATGGATGTGACTACTCGGTGTCTTGAAAAATAAATGGTATATTTTATCTGCCAGGCGTCAAATTTGGATTAGTAAACATTCCGCCAATAAAAGAAGAGTAAACACAGAAATAAATAGATCCACCATCTTGAGGTTTCTGACACGTATTTCTTGGCGAGAACAATGGGACAATACTCCATTCCTTAGGTTGAGGAATGGTGCGATTTTAAAATTTTACTTCTTCCTTTCAAATAAACAACTTATTATAAATACTTTTCATGATTCTCGTCTATATTATTTCATAATATATAAGCAAATTATCTTTCCCGGATAGAAAGTAAGGGGTAGCTTCGCTCGGAACTTCAAACTGCTCAATGGGTCCATTTTTATGCATGCCTTCACTTATATAAAATATTGAACATAAAAACATTGTTCTAACATCCTGTCAAATAGAACAAGCTGTCAAGGAATATTAATGCTATAAGATATAAAATTATTACTAATTAAATATTTAAACAATTGAACTAGAAAATTAAAAAATGATCAAATGAAACGGGTTTGCTTGATCTTTTCCGTCAAGTTTTGCAACACACCGAAATGTGAAATTTTCACATATAATTTTTAATTAAATAGACGTAAAACAAATGTATTTAAAATACAATTTTAGTAGAACCTGTAGCTCAAAACGAGAATGGCAATTTTAAAGAGAATGATTAATAATAAGGCTTCCGTTAAAGCACAATGACAATGCAGTGTCAGTTTGGGACAATGCAGTGTTGCAAAATACATAAACAAGTTGAACACAATTACTGCTATAGGAGTATCCAGCAAAATTGTATGGTTTGAAGACATGGCCGTATGATCGCGTTTTGTTTACATAAGTATTAAGAAAGCGAAAAATTTTGCTGAATATTGTAGTCATACGATTTCGTTTTGTTTTCTTATTTAAATCACTCTCTTTCTCTGCTACGTGTTACTTATCAATACAGATACACGCAGCAAGTGTGAAATTTCCTTAAAAATATACGCAATGTTACATACTGCTAATATTTCAGTTTTTCTAGTTAGAGAAAAAATTATTAACGAACGAGTTATTATTCTCGGTTTTTATTATTGTTGGTTAGAAATACATTTTATTATAGAATTGCGTGCAGCACACATGCACAGAGGCGTAGGCGTACGCATATGTAGTTTGCTTTCCAATTTTGGGTTTTGCTGGTCGTATGCTTTATTAAAGAAATGTATGCGGTAGTACAGACGTGTCGCTTGTATGCGCTAAATAGTTGGTTATCGCTTATTAATACGATGCAAAATATAATTTTTCTTTTTTTTTTGTTACATACAACATTTTGTATTGAAATTTCCTAAATTTGATGTGGTTTCAATTTCAGTTTAAAATGCATAAATTTTTCTTAACTTTATAAAGGTATTTTTTCCAAATTTTATCGGTCCTCCATAGATTTAAAAAAAAATTTTTTTTTTTTTTGAAGGAGTTGTGCTATAGAAATAATAAAAGGGTTTGTTTAATGCCCTTCCTTCTTTAGGTCATTAATAATTTTTCCTTCAACAATTAAAACAAGTAAAAAGCGAAAACTTTTCGTTATTCCTATTCACTTTTCTTGTTCTTCTTCTAGTAAGCAGCAAATTGATAACTTATGATCAAAGACAACTGGACGACAAGGTGGTCTAACATCTATTTCAAAATTTAAACTAGGAGATTATTATGCACTTTTTGCCTTTTTGTTTTCAATAACAGTAGTAGCACTGTTAATTGCCAATCAAAGGTAAAGGTTCTGTTAATAGATTCTTGATAGAGCGTCAATGCAGACACAGATGTAATTCTGTGTTTTCATATAAATACGTGTATATGGTGTACATATAAGTGTGTACGTACGAAAACAAATAGACAATGGGTATAAGTCGAAAATAAAGTTTGTTTTTCTCTCATCGATTATTTGGTAATAATTTTATAGTCTGAATTTTGATATAAATGTGAGACCATCTTGTCATCTAGTTATCTCTGTTATAATTCTCTATGCTCTTTATTAACTTTCGTATGATTACTATGTGTATGGGATAGAACCCTATCCTGTATTGCGTTTAAGATTTTGCCTTTTTTACTTTTCGTATATCTCGGCTTAATTTTCTTTTAACCAGCTAATGTATTTCGCGGATTTCGTAGATTTATCAATGTAATGTTTTAAGGAATATAGCAATCATATGCAAGAGAGAGAGTTTTCTATGTGCGTACCTATAAGAAAAAGCAATTTCTAAATTCTAAATGGAATATTTCGTTTAGTAAATTCGTGTGTGTAGGAAAGTTTCGATGTGCTCTTAGCGCAATGTATATATCGCTGTGTTGTATACATATGTACTTTTGAAAAATGGGATCGCCAAAAACAAATTATCTTAACATTACATTTACAGCATTCGTTAATTTGATGGGCTTTTGATTTAAAAGTTCTGCATAAGGAGGTAGATATCTTTAAATGTTATGTACTCGTTTTTAAACATATAATGCAGCAAATATGTATGTTTATTGTTTTGTTCTGGAACACGCCCATTTTGATATTTTTAGTTCCTGAATAACTATTTCAACGAAAATCTTTCAATTTGTGAATCGTTACAATCGCCAAATATTGAAGATAGTAAGTTGAAATTTGGCGCAAGCATTTCTTGATTGATTAAAAGCATGAGTTTAGAAAGTGAGCTTGATCTCTTCACAAGCACGCCCCCAATACAGAAGAAACTAAAGTAATATCGGAAAACGTTAACAATTTTTTCAAATTATCGTCTATAACTTTCGATTTTGTGAATATTTTTCGGAAAAGCTGCGACCATAATGTTTAGTGCACAAATAGTCTCGATCGGCTTACTAGTACACTCACAATTAACGATAAAGTTTTACTTCCGACTCCAATTGAAAATTTATTTCCTATTTATTCTAACGCACATTATATTCAAAAGAATTAATTAAGGACAGATATGATTTACGAGAAGATCGTGACATAAAATACATTTATTTTAAATACTTTAACGAAATTGTTTTGCACAAGCTATCGAACGTGTTAATCATATGCATGAAATTTGAATTATGCTAACTAAAACGGTGAAGTTCATTTTACTCGTTAACCTTACTAGTAATTGTCTATTTATAGCCTATACCCACTTGTAGTATAGCACAAGTATGTTAAGTACAACGGCCTGAAGAACTTGAGATAGACAAATCGGCTTTTAGTATATCGATTGATTGAAAAGATTATTTTGAATTTATTTTTTTTTTGAAAAAGCTTCCCTATCCGCCTTTTCGCCTGACCGTCTCTCCGTCTGTCCGTCTGGCCGCCTTATCATCCCGTATTGAATCTATAGATGGCAATTTTGGTATACCGTGCTGTTTTCTTGGCCAAGGATGCACGCTATCGAAAATTGTTCGGATCGGACCGCATTTTGTATCATTTCCCATACAAGACCTTATTTTGCAAACTCGTTATATGAATAATTAGATTAAGTGAAGTAGTGTGGGGTATTTAATGGTCAGTTATAACTGACTACAATGTTTTTAGTTGTTTTTGTATACCATATTTTATTCAAAGTTTACACACACCGTTCACTAGCTTAGGGGATCTTAAGGTGATATTGTTTGGCGATTATACTTAATAAAATATGGAAAAAAGAAAAAAAAAAAACAAAAGCTGGAACGTTCGGCATATGCATTTAAGTGCCTTATAATATGCAAGTCACTTATGTGGAAGCACGAGTTTTATTAATAATTTGCCTTAATTTTTAATTAAAAAGACGAAAGTCCTTTTGTAACACCCTTGATTTTTCAAGGATTTTAGATATAAAGCTTACTTTTTATAGATTACCTATTAACGGATAAGGTGCCATAAGGTGCATTGCAAATCGGTCGATGTGTGGAATCTTAAATAAATTTGATGTCATATAGATTAAGGGGACTGAGACAATACCGAACACGGAATATATATGAAAGATAAGAATATAAGATAAGACATTGCTTCTATTAGAGCAGATTTGTTTCAGTTCAGTTATTGGACTTTGTCAAAACAGCGCTTGTATCAAGTTTTAGACTAACGCATCTATTCTTGTGACTTGTGAGCGGTCCAAAAATACAAAACAGGTAAACGCACAGAAGCTTAGACAAGATGATCAGGTATATTCGTGGCGAATGGAAGCGTATTATCAATATGTGAGTGCCTTCATAATTAAATTATATCTAATTAATTAAACTCGTAAACCTGTTACAACGCTTGTGTGGAAAAAACAAAACTCGTTATAAATGAGAAACCATTGGCAATATGTGTGCATCGATTATTCAAAGTAACTAATCTTTGCTTAAAGAGCCTGGGCCCTGTGTTAAGAGTTCCAAGATTTAGTGGGAGATTGTTCCAGCAGCGAGCGCAGCGTATAACGAATGACTTATCAGCGACTGAGATCGTTATAAAGGGAATGACTAACTGGAGATTCCTACTAGCCCTCCTACATTCAAGTAGGGTGACTGAAAACACTTGACAACTTCAAATAGATAAACAAGTCCTCGACCATTATGATAGCCTTGAAACGAGAATTTGAAGAATACTCGGACATTAGCGGTCATATGATCTGTGAGACGAATATTGCAGATAAACCGCCCGATCTTATAAATAGCTGATTATGTAGGGGACATACGGTGACCACTTTAATACGATAATTAATATGTGAGTGCGAGCGAGTTCAAGTTTGTTGTAGATAGATATTAACATTGCAGAGTCTTCCCAAAGTTATCGATATGTAGGCTAAAGTTTGGTTTGTTATCGAGTGTTATTCCAAGACGTGGCGTAAACTCCACAAATTCAATATACATAACGGATATTTTGATATTAAGAGCGACGCCATTACGTTCAGCGCGGTCGAAAAGAAGGCCTTTTGACTTACTCGCAAGTATGATTGCATAAGATCGCATGCACTTTGGCGAAGGTTCAAATTGTGATAAAGCCGCTCGATAAATGACGAATGAGGGACTCTATCGAAGGTCTTCGAAAGGTCGAGGCAGATAAATATACAGATTTCATCTTGATATAAGACTTTTTTATATTAATACAATAATTGAAATTAAACCACCGGATGGATTACGATGAGCATGGAATCCAAACTGTCAATTATGAATGACGCCTTGTAAGCTGATAAGTAAACGGTTAGATTTGTAGTATCACAATATGGAAAAGGATGTCAAAATGTTAATGTGTCTTTTATTTTTATAGAACGAAAGTAGAAGTTGTTATGAGTGACGAGCCAAAAACATGGAAAACACGTTTGTTCTCAGTTATTGTTGCATTGTCTACGTGTCCTTTGACCGGTTTGAGTCATTTTCAAATTCTCTTCCAAATTTGCAGACGATATCTTCATTATCGTGAACGGGAGAATGTTTACAACAGATACTATATAGTTGGGCAGACGGATAGATGGACAGATGCAGAACTGAACAGACGGACCCATCATGTATATATTATTCAGTTTTATAGTCTATCATAATTTAATCCTTTTTCCGAAACCTCTATAACGGCCAGAAGCGAACTTGAAAAACTCCGCAAAGTGTATAAATTCTTGGCTAATTTTGAATTCGGAATGCACTTAAGCATGTCTGTCGGTCTAACTAAGTAGTATCTGAGATAAACCTGCGATACTTTCGTTGGCAAAAATGAAGATATCGCCTGTAAACTCGCAAAAAAGTTTGCAAATAGCCTAAGTAGATGAAAGGATGAGCCTACGACGTCCACGCGTTTATACGACCCAGATTGAAGACACCTTTGCTTTCCGTGTCGTTTGCTCGTTGCTCGTAAACTACAACGCCATGCAAATTTCTACAAAATTATTCTACAAAAATAGAAAAAATCAGTCACAACCATCCGATAGTATGGCGTATGCAAATATTTTTCATTTTTTTCAATCTTTTATAGGATAACGGTTAGGGTCACAACAGATTTAGCTCATTTTAAATACCAGTCTGCATGCAGCATCTTCCGATGCTTCTGTGATATTTGAATCAGATAAGAAAAGGTTTACTACGAACGGACGGATAGACGGTCATCCTTAAATCGATTCAACATTTGATGCCGATCGAAAATGTTTATATACTTTAGAGCATCTACGAAGCATTCATCTGGGTGTAGCAGACGTTTCAAGGCAACGCATACAATCTCAGTTGTTAGCTCACCCAGGTCCTTCTTAGATTACAAAATGTTTCATACAATTTTTCATTCGAATTAATTCATATTGCGAATGATTTTTATATATTTTCAGTCAAAGAAAATGCGGGATCGTCTAGAAGTTAAGGTAAGACCCAGACTAGAGTCGAGTAGAGAGAGTGGGTTAACGTAAACTCTCTTGAGATAATAGCTGTCCAGGACTCGTTTCAAAGGGTATGTCGTTTTGATACTCCTTGTTGGCATTGCAACGTTTTCATCTTAGGCAGATACGATTGTAAATACGATGGTCAGACTGTACTGTACTGTAATAACTAAAACCATTGAGTTAAGACATCGAGCACACAATTTTTCCTTTGTATAATGCATAAAAGTATATGGCTTTTATTATTTTAATTACATATTTTTAAATTAAGTATTTAATTAAGGTAGTGTTGTTGCATAGTGTTTCTTTAGTTTCATTTTTATTTACATTATGAGATCCAGGGAATGTACTGACGCAATAACAATGCTTTTACACACTCATTAATATGAATCACAATGTGCATGCATATGGTTTGTAAACTGGTGCAGTCTTTAAGTTAATAATTTACATGCAACCTTACGTCACGTCACGATATCAATCTAAACCTATAGCAATAGTTTAACGTCGCTCGGTATGAGTTCAAATGTCATCTTGTTGTTGTACGAAAAACAAAAGAAACACTTATTAGTTTCCCCGCAGAGAAGTAGAAAAAAAAAGAACATTTTTGAAAATTAGTTTCAAGAAGAAGAGAAAAAAATTCGACGCTAGTGGTTATTAACATCCACTGAATTGTAAACAGTCCCGTTGATGTTGCATAGTGTTAAAGGCAAAAATCATAGCCAACAAGAAGGACTTTTAAGCAGATTCGAAACAAGTGCAAGCCTTAAAAGGACATCTATTCTCGAGGTGGTACCAAATATTAAACGAGCAACTAACGTAGTAACGCTAATTTACAACATCCATGGTAAATAATGGTAATCCCTTTTCACATTGTAAAAATCCCGGCAGTATCATGGCTACAAGTTCCTATATAAAACCAAGTCAAAACACGATGGTGAGCCATGGCCTACTATTAAATATTTTACATTGCTTCGCTTAATACAGTTATTTGATACCGACTTTTCAAAATAAAGCGTTATGTGGGAAGCGGTCCAAAAAGGGATCCGATTCGACCCATTTTCAATAATGATTGTTTTTTGGGTCAAAACATGTCAGTGCATCGAATTTCATTAAAATATCTTGAAAATTACAATCTCTAGGATGAGTAAGAAAAAGTATAAAACGGACGGAGGGATAGATGAACAGGAAAGCTCAGACCGATTCAGAATGTGATCTTGAATGATTGGGTATAATAAAAAAAGGTGGGTCGCTTTCAAGTCCTTCAGGGTGTTGTATACATCCGCTTACTTAATGTACTCTTGTACTATAACGGATGTAGGGTATTATTATCTGACCAAATATAAATAAAAATAAAAAACTGTTATAACATTCAAGTCGAAAAGGTGGTGCGCAAAGGTGCTCCGCTATTGCAGAACCCTATCGACAAAGATTAGTGTATTCTATATGCTTCCTCCTTAACCGGTTTGAAGACATCTCCACAACTGGTGTCAAAATTGTCATCAAATTTTTCGAAAGGATTACGACGGTTTATGCGGCATCCGAGTTTGACTTGACCATTATTTAGCTTCGTTTATACCCATCTTCGGTGAGTTTATAACGAGTCTGTTAACCATTTGTTTATTCCAAACAAATGGAAGTAAGACATGTATGCTTATATGCTCGCATAGCTATAAGTTCTGCGTGTACAAACTGATTGCTTCACTCACAGATAAGCTTGGCTTTGATGTTTGCACGATATAAGCTTCATTTGTTTCCAGATGGGCGCTTAATGTCCGTCCATTTTTGTACTTTGATGGATGTCATCAAATAGCGTTTACGGCATTTCATTCAGCTCGAATTGGAAACCTTCCATCTACGGAAATGATTAGGTTCACTTAGCGTGACTATGCTGTAAATGCTGTGAAACAGTTCGAAATTTGTTTGCTAGACTTCGTGGACAAAATTCAACCCTTGAGGACGATGAACGTTCTCGAATCCTTTGAAAGTTGTTGATTGAACAAATTCAAAGTTCATTGGACCAAAAATCCAGCACAAACTCAAAGAGAAACTTCCTGTACAAATAGGAAGAAGTTAGCAATCAATTTCGGTTCGCCTGGATGCCATAGGATAGGATAGGGTAGAGTAGAAAGAAAAATCATAGCTAACCGAGCAGGACAAAAATCGAGTAATTGACATCTGTCTGTATTTGTGGATGCCCAGAGGATCTCCTCTGCGAGGAATTGCTGGCTGCAGTTTTTGCTGCAGCAGAATTTTCGTAGTTGTGGGTCTTCTACCTGGCTGCTGGGAACGGCCCTTCGGGGAGTTTCGAGGTGGCTGTGGTTGCTCCCAAAATCGTGGGAACGTTAAATATTTGAGGTGTTCGATAGGCCTCGCCCCCTCAGAGGGAAGGGCATGCCATACATATGTCCTTGATCTGGAACTGCTTGGGAGCCTCCCTGCTCCCAGCGGGGCGTGAGTGACGTTTTCTCACTCCGTGTGCCATCGGGCACCGTAGGGTTAAGCCTCCACGGCAGGAACCTACGTAAACCCCCTGTCACATCTGTTTATATCACTATATAAAGGAACGATCGATAAAAAATAAATCTTATACGATAATCTTTAGTGAAGAGAAGCATGTGTTGACCCTGCTTCGGCATGCATATCATTTGCAAAGCCGAACATTCGTGCCTAGAAAGTGTTACAGGGTGTATTGCATTTGAACGATATCCAGTCTAAGTAATCAACGTCCGTCCGCAAGCAGCAAACGCAATCAAAAAATTGATCATCAAGTTGAGCTGGAAACATCTTCAGATTGCTGACTATTTCCATCCACATGGCTAGCCGAGCCGGTAAGAATCGCGATCACAAAGTCAGCGTTCGAGGTCTCAAATCTTAATGCGGAAAAGTTTATTTTGCTCGTGGCTATAGTGTTTGCTCAGTCGGTAAAAGCATAATATTTATCATTTGGGCTCACATTTATCGCATGGGCTGCGGTCACCGTCTCTCTACTTCTTTCGCTCTTTCTCTTTTATCGCCTCTCTCTGGCCGTCACCGCATGATCGCATTCAATTACTATTTGTTCAGGTCGATACAGTCACATTTAGCAGATTAGCGGTTGAAATGAGACCAGTCGATGACTATGTCGTCTTGAAACTATGAAGCAGCTGATAAGTGACAAAGGGCTACAGGTAATGATGGGGAATATTTCGATTGTTGAACTTTGTAACAAGTATTTTTTCATACATAGAACTTAATTGTATACCTAACATGTATATATCTATATAGCCACGCATCTATATGTTTGTGTGATTTGCAATTTAAATTTTTTAAAAATTGGAAGCGTCAATGTTGCGACAGACTTTCCTTTACCAACCTTTACACTTGACTTTTGGTAATTTTGCTTAAACTTACAACTACTTGGGGTATCGTTATTAATATTAGGGTGAAAAGAAAAAGCTCAGCATAGATGAGCTCCCAATCACCCGATCGGGTATGTTTAACATCATTTTCGCATTGTGTATATATGTTTTGCAGGTTCGTAAGCACTTCTCAATGGCGGAATGAATAGGAGAGCGCTTGTCATAACAAAATCAAGCTGAAGCTTAAAAAAGCCGCTACGTTCAGTCAGTTCCTTATCTATGTAAAGTTCGTTTGCAAAACAATCTCAACCGGAATGATACGCTGATGAAAGTTGATAATATGATATTAGGATTGCTCTGTAAGGTCTTTAGTAGTCGACCATTGCCATTGCAAAAAGTTCCTGTCTCGTTAAAGATTAAATTAATTTGATTTTGTATGCTTTGGAACGAATGTAAAGTTCGAGTAATTGCTGCAATCAAATGCTAAATAAACGCGAAGAAAGGGGAGTACATATAAACGGGGGCGTGTATGTCCTTGTATGCATAAACGCATTTATACGCTAAACATTTCTAAACCGTGTAATATCATATGCAAATTATAAAAAGCAACTTAAAGGCACTTTATTTTCATTTTATATCAATCGTTTTAATGTAAATGGTTGTGCGTCGACATTTTATTGAGGCCCTACAAAATGTGATGACAATGATAACAATGATGATATCGCTCTACTGTCATATACAGTTGCGTATGTACATTTATTGACCTTTTTCCCATCGTTAGTTTTTGGGGTTATGGCTGTTTTTTAAAGGGTGACCCGTGACCCACTGTTTGACCCCCTTACATACTAAACTTTTATAACATATTTTTACATACATATATATATATATATATAGGAACTTGCCTAATATATTATACTTTGGCTTCAGTTTAGCATTAGGGAAGATAGTTAAGTGTGTGTGTGTGTTTGCGTGCACATATATGAGTAAAGTTGGCTTTGGTTAAATATAGTGGATTGGAAACCGAATGCCACAATTTAACATACAACGTAACGCAATGATTGTTGCTTTTCATTACCAACTTGCTATATATATATTTACGGTTTTTGCCTTTATTATTGTTATTTGCTTCTTTATTTTTTTGTTGCTTACTTTATATTGAATTTTCTCCCTACTCCTTTCTGCTTTTCACTTATGTCATATTTACTTATATTTTGTAAGTGCTACTCACTCACATACCATGTGCAAGAAAGTGCAAAATTTTATAAACATATATATATATATATATATATATATATATATATATATATATATACATGTACATATATATTTC